>BGPT01000555.1:94215-142937 GCA_003297045.1 Symbiodinium sp. clade C Y103 | reverse complement strand
TTCTCAGCACCAAGTTTTCACCAAAAAGTGGATGATCAACACCTGATTTCTATATTTTTGACCCCAAAAAGGGGGCTTTCCAACGCCACAAAAAGCAAACCTTGCACCGGTCAGTTGAAGCACGAAAAACAGCCCAGACCCACCTCTGCACCAGTCTTGCACCAGTCGGGAACAACCGTGCACCAATACCCCCCCCCCCTCTTGCACCAAAACTGNCTCTGCACCAGTCTTGCACCAGTCGGGAACAACCGTGCACCAATACCCCCCCCCCCTCTTGCACCAAAACTGGCCAAACGTTTTAAGCCAATCAGGGGTCCCTAAAAGTCTTAGGACCTCCAAAAGTAGGTCCTTAGAAAAAGTGGGCCTAAAAGGTACATTCGCCGAGGTTTTATAGCATGCCGAATTTCTACGCGCCGAAGTTTTATAGCATGCCGAATTTCTGCGCGCCGAAATTTTATAGCATTGCCGAATTTCTACGCACCGAGGTTTTACAGCATTGCTGAATTCTGACTGCCAAGGTGTTAGATCAGGATTAATATCCATGAGTCATCCCTATAAAAAGCAGGCTCCCAACCTGCAGAGATAAGCTACTTCTTGTTCCTCCCTGGCTCATTGGCGGCGATGTTTTGCCTGCAAATTAAGCATGCTGATGCGTTATGTGAGAACTCCCCTGCTTTTTTTCCATCCGCCATGGCACGTGCAACCCAACTGAAAACTAAGACGTTCGATCCTGAAATCTTGTGAGCAGCACACTCAAAGTGACCCCATGTGATGAGCGATCTTGAAAAATCACCAACATTTTTGGCAGAAACTGTTACTCATGATTGCTCACGATTGCTCACGATTTCTGATATTTTTCTATCGCTATATATCGCTATATTGTTGCTATATTTGCCGAAAACGTTCCTTTTGAGGTCCTATAGGGCCTTACTTTTTAGGTCCACTTTCTATTTGCTCACGATTGCTCACGATTGCTCACGATTGCTCACGGTTGCTCATGGTTGCTCACGATTTATGTGCGCGTTGATTGCTGGCACTTGCCAATACATCTGCTTTTTGACCCGGACCTCTGGCAAGATCTAGAATTATATTTAATTGCCATATGGCAAGTCGAATTTAGCAAACCGGGATGAGGATGTGTTGGGCCAAAACTGCAATGATGGGACAACTTCGCTTCAAAGTCCAACAAGCGCTGTTTTTTCAATGCTTTGGCCATTGATGGCCATGATGTGGCAATCCCTTTAGCTAACCAGCATCAGACATGCAACTCCTATGCAAAGGTCACAGGGACCCCCAATATTCATCAAGATACATCGCTAGAAGACGTACTTTTTAGGACCAAAAACCTAAAAAGTACATGTGGCTGATCGTACTTTTTAGGACCAAAGACCTAAAAAGTACATNAAAGTACATATAGCTGATCGTACTTTTTAGGACCAAAGACCTCAAAAGTACATGCGGCTGATCGTACTTTTTGGGACCACTTTCTACGGAAATTCCTGGAACCTCAAAAAGTAGGACCACTGACTTCTAGGGGGTTCTACAATTTATGCAAGCACTTTTTGGATCTTTTTGGCATGTTACAGGTTGCTTGCTGTAGTATCTTTCGAATTGGGTCTAGGATGGTTGCTTTAATGCAGGTCACACAAGTCACAGGCAACCCGGAACAGAACTTGACACACTTGAGACTCGAAGAAGTGGCCAATTGATCAAACCAAACTCCCAACATCTCCCAACTATCCAAACAATTATCGACAAACCTCTTGGTCTGTTGATGTTATGAGATGTTTTGAGGACTCATGGCACCATCAGGTGTTAAACCTCAGCAAGGTCTCAGCACAATTGTCTCCAGAGCTCTGAAATTGAAAAATGTGAAAACGTGGAGTTAGTGAACATGAGAAAACATGTGGAAAAAAACTAACTAGATCCATCAAAGACTCAGGTCTGCCATTCCGTACCCAAAGATTGCGCTGTCAGCCCGTTTGGTTGGAGTCTTGGACGTTCTGCGGCCCTATGTGCTGGCACCGTTCTTTCGAAGTTTAGCCAGGGACCTCAGTGCGGGCTGAATTACTTCACAGAGACCATCCATTTTCCTGTGACGCAATCCTAGGAAACCTCAGAGGCAACGGCCATTTACGGCAGATGCAAAACAGATATAAACAGATGTTTGTTTTTATTGCTTATTTATATTTTTTAAATGCATTTTTCACTCAGGTACGAATGAGTGGTGGGATGGCTGGAGCAGCTCAAAGTAAGCTTTGAAAAAAGTTGCGGAGATGACCATTCTATGGGCCATTTGTATGCACTGTCCATGCATTTCGTACAGATCAGCCTCCGTTAGATCAGGGCAGTTTGGAAAGCCAAAGTGGCAGGCCCCGCATGGCCTGGCGGTGATTCATCAATCATTCAGAACAGTGTCTTTAAATTCTTCGCAAAAAATCCAAGCTGCTGAGACTGTCTGTGTAGTCTCTATAAGCTGAACTGGCTTCGTAGCCACAGCCAAAGGATGGAAATATCATTAATTGTCCATATATCTCTTATCTATATAGATATATCGTGAGCCTGTGAAGCTCAGATTTGCAGTGCGCTAGAAAGACGCTGCTGCCACGTGCACCGCGCTGCAGCTGTCCAATGCTGTCCAGCATTCAAAATCAGTCCATCCCTGGGACTTGGGACCTGCCGCGACCTGCCAGGCACTTTCGAATCAGATCCAGCAGCTGGAGGACCTGATGCTCGACCTGTTGGCTGGGAATGGGTATGCTGCTTGTGTTCAAGCTGCAGAATGCATTCATTGGGCACCATGATACGTTACGGTAGACAATGATAGAAATTAAGAGTGAATATATAAGAATTACATGACACAATGTGGCGTCGCAGAATTGTCCGCATGGAGGGCGCAGAAGAAAAAAAAATGATCAAAATGCATCAAAATGCGCCTCTATTTCACAACTAATGCTTCCCACAGCCCGCTGAAGAGGCAAAAGGACCAGGGAGCATCATGTTCTGCATTTTGGTGATTCTACCTACCTCTGTGGGCGCACCCCTAGTTATAGGTTATAGGTGATCAAATTACAGTAATTCCCTCAAAGTCACGGTGGCTGAAGCTAATTGGACATGGCAACGTGTCACTTCCTATTCGCACATTCTGTGCAAGTTTGACTGCAGGATGCAGGTACTTCAGACCCGAAGGAGTGGTGGCAGGCAGCTGTTGACACTAATCCTGAACTAGTCTTGCCCACATAGATTTATATTGTATTGTAATATATATATATATATTATAATATATATATGTGTGTGTGTTATATATATATATATGTTATATTCTTATTATTGTTATTTTTATTACATTGTATATCAATCGCATTCTATTGCTTGAATTACCTGTTATTATATTTGTTCTTCTTATCAAATTATTGCTATGGTTGCCAGGATTTTCTTTACACATGCATTTTTTAATGTAAAAGCTCGTGGAAAGCCAAAGGTGGTTCCTACCAAGGTTTCTGCCCAAATGAGTGCCAATGATTTGAGGTCTCGATTCGCTTGATCTTCTGCACTTGAACCTTTGAATGAGATATTCCTTGCTTTCGAAAAGTTACAAAACACGTACGGTGAGACATGCATGTATTCCCTATATCGCCTGCATTCCTTCCTTTTCGTAAACTCAAGTGGTCTTTGAGTCAGAACAGCCATGCCTATCATTATCCTCTGGCCAGCCGCTCCAACCTATCACCCTGTAATCTCGTGATACTACTGGTATAGGGAGTCTCGGGCCGTCTCGGGATAGATTTGTATGTATTTGTGGTGAACTGGTCAAGAGGCATGGCTGGATCTCTTTCCACACATTGCCGTCAGGTCATCGCTGAAACTCGGGCATGGCGACGAAGCCAGCGAGCACGACAAGGTCTTCGGGGTTCGATTGAGATCGATTGAGCAGGTCCGTTGATTGCCGATGCTCCAGGCCTGTCCCAGGACATTGCTGATGATGGCTAGAGCGGCTAGATCCAGGATAGAGCAGGCGGTTGCCGCTGCCTTTGGTTTCACCATCTTATAAGAGACCTCGTTGCCGCACATAAAACACCAAAAGTTGACACAATTAATTAATGCCAAATTGGATCCCTCCTATTGTGAGCTCAAGTCTCCACACAGTCAGACACAGGGCTGGCTGGAATTCAACAAATGCCGTGTAAATTAGAAGCGATAGGGCGAAAAGCTCGAAAACATTGTGGCAGCATGTGGCAGCGCGGTGCTATCACTATGGTTTGTCGAGCTGAGGCTGCTATTCAGACCGTAGATCCCACAGTGAATGAGGCGAAAGCCAGAAGGCCAGAGGCTTTGGAAGTCATCAGTTCTTGAAACTCTTCAGTACTCTTCATCAAGATCCGAGCTCGATTTGGAAACCTTTGTCTCAAGGAGGACTGGATGAATACAAAGTAGTCGCTTAAGAACAACTCTAGGCCCTTGGGTGGATCATTTGTTCCCGAATGTTTTCGATCATTTAGCGCCCAATTGCAGTCTGTAGAAATTTAGAGCTGTGGCAAGTTCTGCAGAGTGCTGAGTGGTGCGACTGCAGCATCCAGCCATGGCGGAAAGTGACCCGGAGAACTCTGCCAATGAGAACTCGCACTCAGATTGGGAAGACACGGTGACGGAGGAGTCTGAGGCCAGGCGGGTTGATTCAGAGATTCAAGAATGACTGTCCATTTATATGGTCTGTATATATAGAATCATCTATATTTGTGCAGTTCATTTGTTCAGCAAGGCAACTACCCGGGTAATGCAGTCAGTGTACTATCAAGAACATAGGAGCTTCCTTGCTTCCCTGGCTTTCCCAGTCCTGGAGCCTATCAATGCAGATTTGCATGATACAAAAGATATACGCATAGAGAGAGAGAGAGAGTGAGAGTATATAATAATATATGATATATATATATTGCAAGACGAACTATCTATATTCATCATTATTCATGCTGCAAATTTCTTTAGTGTTGCCGCAGTCTTTGGACTCTGCCTTGGCACACATCGAGCTGGAAGATCACTTGCCCCTCGGCATATCTCAGGATTGTAATCATTTGGAGATCACCCAGAAATGGGGTAAGCAGATGCAAGCAGTAAGGCAGTAAGGTCACTTAAGACCCGCCCCCCGGCATGTAACAACTTCCGGTTATTTGATTGATTTCCTGAATACGTGCGATAGGCAAGGATCAGCTGCTTCTTTGCCTGGGCTTCAGCTTCCTGGCTCATGAAGGACATGACAGGATGAGATGAAAGAATATGAGTCAAGTGCCAGCGGTTGCCCAAACCCAAAGTCACTTAAAGTATATTCAAGTCGTGGCAGTACAGTCACAAAGGTCCAGATCAATTCCATTCTTTGTCCTTGAAAAACATGCTACTTGTTTTGGCAACGTCCGACGATTTCATAGAGTGCATGTTGCCCCGTATTGGTTCACATGAAGGGGGTACTACAGATGCGAAAATTATTCCATGCAAGTGCAAGTGGCAACAGCCACGAGAGGAGACATTGCACAAAAGGCGCAGTCTCAACATTTCTCAATCAGAAAAGGTCGGAGACTCTCAGACTGTAGGACAGATTTGTTGCTGCTTGTTGCCTTTGCGTTGCCTTTGTGACTCCAAATTGCAATGGCTGGGGATGGCATGCCAACTCCGCGCATTGTGGGTGTTTCATCTCGAGTCTGAGGCCGGGGCAGCAGGGTCAAAATCTGTCACACGGATCATCAGCGTCCATAGCGTCCATAACTTCATACACTCAGTGATACTCAGTGTTTGTAAGGCAGTGAATTAGTTTGACTGCAAGCCACCTCCGTCCATCTATATACTGTTTCTCAATTTTCGTTGTTGATCTTTATTCTTGTAGTTTGCATGTGCTCGCCAGTGATATGTAAATGGCGCAGGGACCAAAAGGGTGTTCCAGAACTTTGGTCGGGGCACCACCAGGTACGGCTCCTAACAAGTCGCCGGTTTCCCACGGTCGAGCGAAAACTACAGCGCCTTCAAGGTTGGCCGTTGGGAGACTAGAATTATATAATTTTGCACTCAACTTCTTCCACTTTGTGTAGCGTTTTGTTATGTTTTGTTCGTTGGTTTTTGCGAGTAGTACCAAGCTGGAGGAACACAACCCACGCTTGGCAAACCCGATTAGTGTGATGCACGCTCCACATGCGTCATGCCCTTAATCAACCCTCTTAGAGGCATGCAGTCATTTCCTGCTCGCATTTTACAGGTGACAATCATGTTGCGCTTCCATGCGATGAAGACATCAGCCACCTTTTTGTCTCAGAGGCCGGTTTCCCTGTCAACTTGTATTGTGAAGGGATGGTAGCAACTTTGGGATGCATGTGGAAGAGATCAACTTCAAACTTGATCGTAAGAGAGCAAGTGGTGGATGTAGTAGGCCGGGAAAAGGGACCCGAGCACTGACATCGGGCATTACTGAGCATTGAACGGAATCGCAAGATTTTATAAGTGATCATACCAAGTGGATTATTGAGGTGCTGGAAGAGCAAGAAGATCATAGCCTTCCACCTGATTTGCCGGAACCTTTTCACGAGGACGTGCGTGTTGCCATTTCACCCACTGCAGGTTTCTCAATTGGATGGTTGTGCCGACTGCTGCAGGGGTGTATCCTTGCATGCAATCCAATTCATGTGCAGCGTTGTAGTGGTGTAGTTAGCAGGAGGGAAGGAGGGCCACCTTGTTTGTTCCGTATTACATTTTGTTACCAGATCTTGTTGCGAAGTCTCTGCTGCCGCTGAGACGCATCCTTTTTGACCGGTGACATCGGTTCTCTCAGGACTTTCGACAGGGCTCCTTTAGCTGGGATCCTGCCGAGGAGCCATTGGTTGCGTGTCAGCACGCACTGTCTTGCGCATAGGTGCAGTGGTTTCCAATTCTTTTCATATTTTTCATCCCGTTTCGATGGTATATTTGGCTGTATTTGCGTGACGACATGGCATGTTGTATGCTCCTTGTTGGAAACTGATTTGTAAATTATTGTCTGATTTGGGAGGAATCTCGTATGGAGAAGCTTTGGCCAATGGGACCAATGACTGCGCTCATGCATCCTGCCTCCAACCTGGTGCTGGTAAGATTTGGTGCAGATTCAGCTTCAGAAAATATTCAGGTTCAGAAAAATGTGTCCAACCAAGGAAGGGGAAGATTTGGCCTGTGGTGTTCTTGCACAAGAAAGGCGAGTGAGAGAATGGTTGTGAGGATGTCATGAGGACCGCATTTTTCCTTAACGTTTCTGAATGAACTGCACACAGATCATGACCAAAACCACGAGAGGCTACTATCTTGTTGCAGCTGTGGCACTTATGGATGGAAAGTGTCAAGCCCGTGCTGCAGCTCGGCAACAGCAAGTAGCAGCAGGGATTTGCAGAACTGCTTGCTGCACTCAATGGTTCTGACTGTTTATATATTGCCGCCATTCAAACAGCCAAATCACACCGTCTCCACATGATCAGACCAGATGGTGCATGTGTTTGGATTGACCATGGCACCTGATGAACACAATACATCATGGCAGTTCAAAGCCCAGGAGAGTGGAAATGATACTGCAGGCCTGGCCAGAGTCTTGCTGAACGGGTGTGGGTGCTGGGCGGGCCAGGATGACCGCATATTTTCCAAGGAAACCCAAATCATTGGCTGTTTCCCTGAAATCAGCCCTCCAGCTGAAGAACACGGCACCAGGAGGCGATGCGCGTCTACGTGCACTGGATTTGCCTCAAGTTACTGCTGCCTTTGCTGTTTTGGAGGCACCAGACCGTTTGCCCAACTCATACTGTTTCAGCTGGGGCTGAATAAATCTGACCTTTTGCAGCTTCTAGCCATACTGTTTGAGCTTCATGTTTGGGAGTGTTTTGGATCGCTGCACGTAGAGCCATGTTTGCTGGAGCATGCTGGAATGGATCGGAATTGCTTGGAAAGGCTACTCATGGCTACTCCAAACCTGTGCCATTCAGGACATTTGCGACTTCATCCCTGCAAATTTGTCCATTTCTGACGTTGCTGGCATATCTGAGTTGCAGCAGCTTGCTTGCCTTATCTTGAATTTGCGAATTTGATCCAATGACTTGATTCATCGAAGTCATGCTAGTGGTGATAGTTGAAGCTGCTGAGTTTGAAGTGGATGCAGGTATTACATCCGAAGTGCTCTGCCCTTCGGTAGCCCAGTGAATACGAATTTTCACTTGTTGCGCATGGTCCGGTGCCATGGCTGCAATCTTTGAGGATATGTGATGTATGTTTTACACTTCGTGCTTGAAGTGGCTATTTAAACTGCTGACTGCACTTTTTTGCGTTGGATTTGTGCCTTGACTTGGTTGGGTTTTCTTGAGACCAAACTATTCGAGAACCGTGCCAAAACAGTCAGTATAGTCAGTGACATTGCCAGGCATGGCTTCCCCAACAAAGAGGATGACACAAGTCAACGAAGCCCCGCTTGGAAGCCATACCTGTACAAAGGAAAGTCCAAGTTAACCTTGTTCCTTGGCCTTGCAAGGCTAGTCAGATGTTGCAAGCATATCTGAAACGTGTTGTTGTCCAGACCGTGAAATACATGGGTTCCCAGCCATCAGCTCCTTCAAGGTCTGTCGTGGAGACGATCAATTGCACTTTGTACGGCAAGTCGGAGTATGAAGATGAACCTCGAAGAAGTTCTAGATACTGCAGATGAGATCAAGTGAGTTTGTGTTCCACCGGAGGTAATCTCTGCTATAGAACACATCCAGCCTGGATGAACAAAGAAGATGCCAACAAGTTTAGTACGACTTTTCAATCTTAGATGGTCTCATGCGCTCGTCTTGAGCTCAAGGAATGCTTCATCCAGGGTACAGTATATTGCTGCGCTGACATTGCTGGAGTGCCAGAAGTGACGCTCAGCTGCAATTTGGCTATCAGGTCAGATTGAGAAACCACATGACATCACCAAGCTTTGTAATCTTCCCTTCCCTGGTTTAGTCAGCAGGCCGTGGCCTAGCTCCTTGTCACTGCATCGCTGAAACAACGAATCCAGAAACATCCCAAAATCATGTCCAGGAATTTATTTGGAATTAGCAGCGCTGTAGTTAATTAACATTAATTAACTGTAATTAAACTATATATTTGAACTAAATTGAAAATCAGTTGTAAGTCATCTATCCGCATTGTCTTAAGTTATTGTTAAGTTTGACACCCAAGGTGCGTGCCTATCTCTTTCCAACCGGCAGGAGCTGAGGACAACGCGCAGGCCATGATGCAATGATGTGCTATGTCCAAACTGAGTTGAAACGAATTGAACCCTTTTCCACCCTTTTTCCTTTGCCTTCACATTGCATTGCAATGTATTGCAATGTATGCAACAGCGCAATAAGATTGCTTGTATGTCACGTTTCCTTGCATGTTTGGAGGAGTCTCGCACATCGTTTCCAGAGACTTGGCAGCGATTGGCTAGCCGTGGCAGTTACATGCAGTTGCTCCAGATTAGGTTGTCAGTTCGATACCATACTTTCACATTGCCGTTCCCTTGCACGAGCCATATGTGTATGTATATATATATTTTTTTTGCATACTGCATACATATGTGGGGCCCAGCTAAAGACAAAGACAAAGAATGCCAAGGCTTCAGAATTTAGATCCACGCAAATGATGATGCGAGAACTAAGGAAATCAGTGTGCACAATTGCCGCTCAGCTTTATTCCAGCATGGCAGAAAGCAGTTTGCGCGCTCAAAGTCTATTTGTTCTAAGCTTGAAGGTCAGGGCAATCAGGTATTACAGCAATCTCATGCAGGATGGTATGGGCAGGGTCCCTCTTCTGTTGGGGGTCAGATTCGGACGGAAGGATCAAGTACTTCCGCAATCTCCCGCAGTGAAAGCTAGATGCTGCTTCAGGTGCTCACATCATTGGGGGCATTAAATCTGCCAAGGAGCGCAACTTGCGTTCAAACTTGTGTACAATCTGGGGCTCCATGTGAATCCTTTCTTGGTTGATATGATTGGTATGCTTTGGATTGGCTGTTGATTTAACGATCATCATGCCCTGCAGGAAGACTCTCTGAAGATTTCATGTCTTCCGCCGACAGGGCCCTTCGTGCTGTGCAGATACAATTTCCGCCAGAGCCCAGTGACACCTGTTCGAGGCCACTCAATAGCGTTTCAGTGATTATAAAATTAATATCATATACTTGTTCCTGCAAACCAGGGTTCAATGATCTTGGCGAACGTAGCTCCAGGCGCATCTCTGCACCTCGACTTAAGGTTTCTACCAGCTGAAGGAGCTTTCTCCAGTGGAATTCCGGCTCCTTTTGCAAGTAGCTTTGAGAAAATTGGCTGCAGGAGTTGGGCTTTTTTGGCTACAACTCTGTAGTTTAAGCATCCAAGACTTCATCACTTCGCCATGCGAATGTGGAAGGTGCAGCTTCATCCATTGGTCCTCTCTGCCAACAGTGGTGGCTCGTGGAACTGCCAAGTGAGGCAGGAAGATCAGTCCAGCACAGGTGAGGAATCGAGAGGACAACTTAAACATGGACATCTTAGGACTTGTGACGAGCAGAATCTATTCAATCCGATTGAGACCCAGTGAAAATTTGTCCGCATTCCACTGCTACATCCTTGCAGCAGGCTCCCCTTCGATCATCGCGGCGTCATTCGGTCTCACGACCTCAAATGCACAAGTGGCAGCTTCTCATTGGCTGTTGCTGAGCTGAAAAAGTGAATACACATGGAGAAGCTTACAATTTGCAAGTATGAATCGAAGGCACTTCATTCCGAATCATTTCTTTCTCTGGTGGATGGTGTTAACGCCTCTGCAGTGGTTTCCACTGCCTGTTGACAGCATCTCTTTTTGGTGGCAAGGACCACAGTCGCAGTATCGTATGGAACTTGAACGTTCGAAGACCGCGAGGCTGAAGAGGGTCCAAAGATGTTACAAAGTGTCCCAATCGCAGTTGTGATGCGTTGATAGATGTGTTTAGCGTTCGTTGGTCATTTACCAGGCTTTGAACAGTAGCCAGTTGCATCATCGATTTGGCACACTTGCAGCAAGCCAATCCCATTCTGAGTGACAGGTTCTCTTGAGGCAAATCTCTTGGGTGAGCTGATTTTTGAGGCACCTCAGAAGCTGCAGCAAGAGCAGCAGATCCTCGGTTACCCAGACGTCACATGTATCCTAAGTATTCCTAAGTGAGCATGATTTCATGCTACGGGTGTGACAGCTCTTGGACAAAGCATGGAGAAAAACAGCCAACTGGCTGGGAGAGAAAAGATGAGAAAAGCATGAATCAACGTGCCTGATATTCCTATACATTCCTGACATTCCTGCGCTCACTGAGGATCAAGCGTGATCAGCAGCAGCCCATGCAGCAGAAGCCACCGCAGCAACAACAGCAGCAGCAACACCCCCCAGCGCCACAAGCTGTGCAGCAACAGCAGCAACAAGCACAGCAAACTCAGACGCTCGGAAAAAATGGTCATGGAGAGATTCTTTTGATCGAGTGTGCACATCCGCATCACACCTTACAGGTTTTGAACGACTTTGGCATTTCCCTGTGTTTACCGTTTCAGCTGCTTTAACCTCCATTGCCAGTCAGCGTGCCGGCAATGCCGGTTTTTGGGCATACATCATGCCGTATGTTGAGGCATGCTTTGGCACTTTTGCATCGCATCATTGTCGATGTGATCTTGCTGGTATTTCTTACCATGCACCAGTTTACCAAGGATGCCACAGCCGTCGGCAGAGGCAGAGGACACTACATGACAACATGTTTGCAGCTGTCAGATGTTGTTAAAAGGATCGCATGCAAAGGCTTTCCACCTGGGAAGTTGAGGTCATGGATGTTGAACTACTTAAAGTGGGGCGAGGTGTCAAGATGTCGAGGATTTCCCAGTGGTGCCCAGTCAAATTTTGTAGAATAGAATTGTAATTGAATTGATTGTGGTCCCTTAAGCCGCCGAAAGTGAGTAAATCCCCCTGAGACATTTTGAGACAATGTTGGAATGTTTTGACCTGTAATTCTGTTGCGGGGCACTTGATCTCTCTTTGCAAGCCTTGCGTTATGGGCATCAAATTTGGGTCAATCATGGGGTTCTATCGGATTTGCGCTTCGATATCACCATTTCAACCAATAGCCTTGTGTGGAAGGACAGTTCTGCTCCACAGGCTCCCGAGGTGCTGGACAAAGACTGAACGCTTGCCTTGACTCAGATTTGGACCATTTTGGACCCGAGATATCTGCACTTTCCCCAAGATCACTGGAGAACTTTAGAGATAGCCGACCATGGGACTGGCAGTGCTGTAATTCAGCAGTCAGGCATGCGGAAGGAAGGAAACGATACCTAACATATCTTAAGATGATAATGAGATGTTTGGAGGAACAAATTTCACCACGAAATTCCTTGCAGCTAGGAAGCAGCTGGCGAAGATGGAGAGGGCCCAGTCAACACAGGAGCACTGACAAAGATTTGCGGGAATTGTGATTTGAGACTTGAGTGGAGTTGAATGGAGTTTATGTGATTCAATGACAATTGTGAACTCAGCATAACAAAAGGAACCAAAACCTGTTTTGTTCGCCTTTCACCAGCGTTTGTGACCATGATTGAGCGTGGGCATCATCTCACAGGAGCGCAGCCTGAGGGCGATGTGTTGGCCTCACGCTCCGGTGTAGACATGTCTCTTGGCAATAGAAAGGGTGCCACCTCGAGGCATCTCGAGACACAAATCAGGCAATCGGAAATGCCTGCAGCATCCTCCAATTGATGTCACATTGTTATTTTATAGATTTGAATAGATTTGAGATATCCTTAGTATACGAAGCCTAGAACCATAGACAGGACCGACAGAAGGCAGCAAGAGCGTCAGCAACCACACGAGAGAGATGTTGCTGAGATTTGCCAAGCAAAGGCTTTTGAATGCAGCTGGTGGTGCGCATGGAAGTGCTGGCCCTTCAGCCCAAACTCTGGACCCTTGGCCTTTCACGCTGTTAACACAGCTGCTTGATTTTGGCTTTGCAAGTCCTTTTTCGGACATCTGTACCGGAACGGAAAGATGCTTTTAGCTGCTCCAGCCCAAGAATGGTTTTCTTTTCGGTCATCGAGATCTGTTCTAATGATGTTTGACAAATTTCCCTCGATTGGCTTATATAATTTCTTCTGCATGGTTGATTGGTGGCATTGATGGAGGCTAAGAAAGTGAGTAGAACACACATCGCATCACAATGCCCGCTGAAAACACTCAGGATTTCGAGCGAGAAATCTCTGAGGGCCTGGCAGGGCCTCTCACAGGTTTGAGCGCGGAAGAGCTTTGACTGAAATCGAATCCTTTGTGTCAATGTCACGTCACACCTCTAGATCTGTTGAACATGTTTTTAGTATTTGTTATTTGTTTCCACGGTTCCGCGCTTTGTTTTACTCCATGTTGAATCGGCTTGCTCCTGTGATCTCATGTGCAAGACTTTTTGGTGGACATCTCTTAGGATCGTCCAAGTGAGACCAACCAGGCAATACCAGGCACATGCTGCTTGCGGGCTTGTGGCGTATTTGTTGAGTCTTGCTGCTGTCACGGTGTTTGGAGATTCGTTCCTTGTATCTATAATGCGCAGACACGTTGGCCTTCGTTGTGAGTTTGCCTCACATTCTGTTCTTGAGGTAGGAGAGCGTCTATAAATAAGCTTTAGTCAACATCAGCCATATGATGCTGTATATGCTGTATGACTGCTTCAGACTTGGACTTGGACATGCCCAGACATGCCTGGGCATGCTGCCAGGCTCACATCACGTGAGAGGCCCACCGACTGGAAACTGTATATGCATTGTGTGCATTGTCCATGTAAAATGGGCTGTACGTGAATGATGGATCTCTCACACCTGCAGCCCCTAATCGAGCACTTGACAGGTCATGATGGCGAGGAAGATAGCCAGGCTCGCAAGCATCAAGATTGGTACTTTTTGCTCAGGCGTTGCTGTGTCCCGGTGCGCGGCCAGGTGGATTTGGCAGCAACAAGTTTGGTAATTGCTGCTGTGGGAGCCCCTGCCCGTGCGGCCCTAACACCCATGGGAAACTCTCAAGGCCAGCTATGCTTGCATGACCTTGTGATGGTTGAGTGTCTAGGCATGCAAATGCATCATTTTGATGCGTCCTTCTTTATTAGACATTGTACTTTGGCACCTTTTTTTACGCTGTTGTGTCTTTTGTATATCTATCACACCTACTATGGTCTCGCCGTCGTTCTTATTTCCAGCAGTAAGGGGCTGGAAGGGACGCTGCTCAAATGCAGCATAGGGAGTGGACCTGACTTAACTTATCATGATCATCCATCCCAAAATTACATCGCTTGCCTTTCTTTCCACAATGCACAGGTACAGCTCCTGCTGTTCCAATCACCTCAGCTCCAAGCAATGCGGTCGCACCACCCGCATTTGGGCTCAGATAGAGTTGTGTTATGGTGTGTTGCATGCTGGGTTGGGCGAATTTGTTTGACTTATGGTTCAGAATGGTTCAGAGATGTTCAGAGCAAATGGGCTCAGTGGCACTTTGCGACATCGAGTCTGGGCTGAAGCGCAAACCCTATATGAAAGCAACATCTATATTATTAGATCCAAACACCAGCGTTTGTCAAGTAAGTTGAGGTTCGAGCCAGCACAGGTTAGCTAGGCTGTTCTGTGAAGAGACTCTGACCAACCTTTGAATTCCCCGACATGATATGCGGCGTTTGCATCCGTTTGCAAGGATCCTTTTCTCATTGGCGTGAACTGCTACGCAGAAGTCTTTCTGGAAGTGCAAGACGTCGCGTTATCAGGGGTGAACATTGACCCAAAAGCGGTCACAGTTTACCCAACGACGCGCGTGTACGGTGGTGTTGCTGTGCAAAAGGAGTTTCTGACAGGAAAGCCGCTTGCCGGCAGGATGAGATTGGTGGATTCAATGTTGCTCTTGTGTGGTTTCTATTTTTTGTTTGGTAAAGTCTGTGTTTGAGCACAAGCTGCTGGATCTGCAATTCCTGAGGTACATTATCTGGAACATGGCAGGCGAAGTCCGCGGCCATTACAATGGCTTAGAGTTTGACACTCCAAAAAACACCGTCGGCCAAGAATGAAGCAATCAGTATTTTGAGTGAGATTCAGCCAGCAGGTTTTTGGAGATGAGGCCAAAGCTGTTGCCTCATTGCCTCATGGCTGTGTACACATTGTTAGATTAGGACCGCTTTCATTTCCCGTTTGGGATTCGAAAAGACGCGGCTGCCAGCGTGAACAGAATAGGATTTGCCATGAGTTGCCTTGCTGTTCATTTTGCTGTGACAGATTTGCGATGTGCTGAGCACAATCTGAGCACCACAAATGATCCAAGCCAAAGCAGCTGGTGAGACAAGGGAGACCTGAGGACCTGTGGAAGATCCTGATTCGAATTGTTCTGAGGTCACCGCACCTGGCATGTCCTATTTCTCATCTCGCATCTTGGAACAAGACTTGGAACAAGAAAGTACAAAATGAAGGTCTTTCATCTGTTTCATGGTGTTTCTGCCAAGTTGGTCACTGAGAGTTAGACAGCTGCAACTCTTGAGGCAATGCCCAACAGTTGGATATCATCGATTCAATTCTCAAAGCACTCGCTCACACGATCGCACCAATGCGCCCACTCACCTGCACTCACCTACCACTCACTCAAACTCAAAATCAGACATGCATGCAGATCGGCTATGTGGTCATGCACAATGCATAATTATATAATGTTTGGACACTCTGCGCACATACTTTGTGTGCTGGAGTGGGTGCTCGTTTCTGCTTGGAGTACTGCTGAGATCATGGAGCTCCCGATGGTCACACCCAGTGGACATAGCTACGATTTCACTTCCATCGTTCCGCACCCAGGGACTGAGCTGAAACTGCATGATTAGTCACGGCGAAATGATGAAAACATGACAAGATAATACAACATATGCTCAAAAAATGAGCAACTCTGGATGCTTGTGCATGCTGGCCAGGCAACGTACAGTAGAAACATGTATGAAGCACAAAAAGTATCAAGACAAGTTTGAGTTCGCTTCGACAAACACGGCCCATCACTGAGACTGAGTGGCTTGCAAGACGCCCTGTTGACCCTTTGACCTTGGCACCGTCCGAATCCCCAGGAGGTTTAGGCAGATGAAAAAGAAGAACAGGGTGGAAGCTCACTAGACGACAGTCAACTTGCAGTCTTTATGATGTGCGGTGACTAGACAAGATGTCAACAGGAGCATACAGGAGCACTCTCCTTATGAACTTGCTGACATCGGAGTCATTTCGAATTTGCTTTGATTTCTATTGATTTCTCATGTTGATGCTGTTGATGCTCCAAGGCTCTCGCCTAGTGAATTGTATCCAAACAGAGTGCTTCAGGACGCTGATGGCCGCATGTCACCAGGGCAGTTCAGCGCGTGTTTCACATTTTTTGGGTATGAGATATTATGGGATCTCACTCTCACGTTCGCTTGAGGACGAAATTTTGGAGCAGCTGGAAAGTTTGGCAACCAAAGCAGAACAGGAGAACGACTTGGAGTTCGGGCCTCAGATTTGATCTGCGAAATCATGAGATCGTGACAGGAAACGAATTGCAATGAATTGCATGAGCGTCCACCATACACTGTTGGAAAAGCATGGAAAAGCAGAATCAGGGTACATTGCCGCAATTTCATGAGATCATCAATAGGCATGTAGAGATGTGTCTCAGGGAAGGTGCTCAAAGTGTTAAATGATACCTGGAACAAGTGTCCACAGCCCTGTTGCCCATCCCCGTTTAGCTCAAAATGCACTTTGCTTTCTACCGAATAGCGTGCTTTGCAGAATACTCTTGAGTTGGCTTGAACATTTATGTGCCATGAGGATGTGACATGTGACCAACAATATTGTGTTCGTTAGGGCTGCAGAAGAAAGTAATTAGCACATTATTAGCACATGTTCAACTTCCATCCCTTCTGCAGGCTTTCAGAGGCTGCCAGGAACAAGCTGACGCACGTTCGAGCAGCTAGCATGCCACAAGAGACGGAGGCCTTCTTGTTCAACACGCCGACAATGTCATTACTACTGCAATTTCACAATCTTTGAGAGTGGTACCGTACTTTACTTGTGCTTTTCTTCGGAGTTGCCAGCCACTTGTAAGGATTGCTGCTACTGTACTAGTCACGAAAGCTAGCTTTTGCTAGCTGAAGTCCCTCTTGCTCTAGCAAGGTATTGGCGGGCCTGGAATCTCCAATCCCATTAAACTTCATGAGTTATACCCCCCCTCCCCCCCCCGCCCCCGGCTACCGGGTTCACAAGCAGTTTGGCCGTGGCTCGACGTCGTCAGATTCCCCATCCTTTGCATCATTGGCATCCTTCATAGGGCATGGTTTAAGGAGTCTCCTACCTACCTATCCTCTCTATCCTATCTAATTATCTACTTATCACGCTATCTAGCCTATCTAGCCTATCTATCCTATCTGTTCTCTCGATCTATCTGCCTATCTATCCATCCATCCATCCATCCATCTATCTATCTCTCTACCTACCTATCTACCTGTTTATCCATCCATCCATCTATCTATCTCTCTACCTACCTATCTACCTGTTTATCTATCTATCTGTCTGTCTGTCTGTGTGTCTGTCTGTCTGTCTGTCTGTCTGCCTGCCTGCCTGCCTGCCTGCCTGCCTGCCTGCCTGCCTGCCTGGCTGCCTGGCTGCCTGGCTGCCTGGCTGCCTGGCTGCCTGGCTGCCTGGCTGCCTGGCTGCCTGGCTGCCTGGCTGCCTGGCTGCCTGCCTGCCTGCCTGCCTGCCTGCCTGTCTGTCTGTCTGTCTATGTCTCCCTCTCTCTCTATCTATCTATCTATCCATCCGTCCATCCATCCATCCATCTACCTACCTACCAACCTACCTACCTCTACCTATCTACCTACCTACCTACCTACCTATCTATCTATCTATCTATCTATCTATCTATCTATCTATCTATCTATCTATCTATCTATCTATCTATCTATTTTTTTCTAGCTATCTATCTATCTATTTTTTTTCTAGCTATCTATCTATCTATCTATCTATCTATCTATCTATCTATCTATCTATCTATCTATCTATCTATCTATCTATTTTTTTTCTAGCTATCTAGCTATCGAGCTATCCGTATATCTATCGATCTATCGATCTATCTATCTATCTAGCTATCTATGTATCTATGTATCTATCTAGCTATCTATGTATCTATGTATCGCTGTATCGATGTCAAAAGATGCGCCACTGTACTTGCCCACTTTATTTTCAAGTCCAGCTCCCTGCCGAGGCAGCTAGCTTTCGTCCCTTACCCCTGGGCCTCAAGTTAATTGAGTCATATTGAGTCTGTGTGTTTGCGCTTTGCCAAAGACGTTGGATGTCAGGAGTGTTTCTAAGATTTTCTAAGTGTACTGTATTACTGTATTAGTTATGTTTGCTGCGTTTGAGTGCCAGGCCTTGAACATACCGCGATTGCAAAGAATGTAACCTGGCGGCATATCACTTTAGTTCGCTGCTTTGAACGATTAGAAAACGATGTGGTCACTGACTAGCTTTCAAATGTGATATCATGTGCTTTTCTGTGGTCTTTGTGTATCCAAGCCCGTGGCTTGAACCCACTAGTCAAATCTAGCCAACGTGTTTCCATTTCCGTTTTGGGATGCCATGGCCACTGCAAAAGCTGAACTGCCCAGGATCGACCGCTGCGCTGTTGGTGCTGCCTGGTCGGATGCCTACAGTGAAATATGGTGCAATCGTGACGTTGCATGTTTCCGAGAAAATCATTCTGTTCAGATTTGTGCTCTGGTGGTTTTGGAGAAAAATGCATGCGTAGGTGTGGCAGTATGTAATTAATATGATATGATATGATATGATAGAATATACTATACTATACTATACTATAGTAGTATATACTATACTATACTATATTATCATATAATATACGATAGTAAAATACAATATAATATAAGGGTAATAATAACAATAATAATGATATAATTCGGTTCTTTTGCCGGGAACTGATGAATCTCCTACAGGTGCAGTTTGTTGGCGTGGGAGCAGTTGCTGGTGTCGCGAAGACGCACTTATTCTTGGAACCGCCTGCTGTTGATGGCTAGGTCTGCTAGATTTTGGTGGTGTGTGTAGCGAATATAATATCGATGCGGTTAGCTTTTCAAGATGTGCGGAAAGGGGACATGTGCCGCTGCGTCATGCCAAGCCTGCGCACTGAATCAAGGTTTACAACATCTTTTGGGGCAATCCTGCACCTTGGTTTGCAAACCAGTCTGGAAGACCACCAAATATTTTTGGTTTTGAGCTTTTGCAGTTGCTGCTAAGATCCAAGAGACCGTAGACCTTTGCATGCCGGAGTCCTTGCCGTGCATGAAAAAGTCAGCAATGCGTGCTGCGAGGTGCTTACTGCTGGATGCCCGAAACTCCCTACGACTGAAACTTGCTATGCTCGTCGGCAGAAGCGCATGGTCCCCAAAGCAGCCATTGCTAGTTCGGATCTGAGGAGCTGTGAGAAGACACTGATGTGTCAGAAGGCACTGAGGCAAGGGGCAAGGCACAGGAACAGAATTGTGGGAAAATCAGGTCATTGTCGTTTGGAATGGAAACTTGAGGACACTGTTGTGGGATAATGTGGGGCACATCACACCAAGGCGGCCTTTCTGAAGTATGCGCTGTTGCCCAATGCACCACCATGCCACTGGGCGTGGCCTGGAAGGGTGGCCCTTGCTGCCCTCCGTGGAGTATGGATCTCAATCCCATTTTGCCGAACAAAACAACAGAAATAAAAGCCGAGAGGGCTACAGGATGTTACAGGCAAACACCATCACATCAGACTGCGCAAGCACCAAGTCAAGTTTGGACCAGCACGTGGCAGCTGCTTGATTTCAGCATGACTTGCTGAGAGAGAGAGAGAAAGCTAGGGTGGGAGAGCAAGTGAGAAGTCAATGGCGATTCGGGCTGAGATGCTTGTCCTTTCGGTTGCTCCTATGTGTGTGACCTTCGCGCACGGGGCCAAGAGCAAAATTCAGCAGAGTGCAAGCTGTATGCAGTTCCCAAGTCCTTCTTGAAAAATCTTGGAAATGAATGGACATGAGAGCAACCAAAAAATTGGGATCCACGAATCCACAGCTTTAAAAGTGAAGCATAGTGAAGCTGTCCTGGCAAAACGACTCTCGTTTTGAGGCTTGGGGGTGCACTTTCCGTGGCTCACTTCTCTGCAAAGTGCAATGAGGCTCCTGTTTTCCATTCCTTAGGATTCTTTGGGCTTGCTTTTGTTCATTTTTGTTCAGTGATGTTGGAGCTGGGCCAGCATAAGGGCTTCAGTTGCAGTAGGTTACTTCATTTTTTGCAGTGGCCAAATTCCAAGAGAGTCCATGGCCAGCAAGGCCAGAACAGTAAACACATGTGGCACACATAATGTACTCTTCATAGCTGCTTGTGCCTAAGGTGCGAGCAGTGGAGTTTGAAAGAGCTGGACAGAACGGATGGTTCCTTCGCTTGCTGCAGGCTTGGGCTGTCACATCACAATCTTCAAGTCTTGTAATGAACAACATTCTTCTGTTCTTGTGCTCGTGCATGTTGTAAAAGCATGTATATAAAAGCAACGGAGATGGCCAGCATGCGGTTTGCAAGCAATGATGCAGGTATGCAGCGGCGTCACTGGCTTGTCAAGCTTTGTGCTTTTCTTACGGCTTTGTTTGGACCAACGCGACAGCTGCAAGTGAATGGGGAGATCAAAATGATATTACAGATGAGGGCCAACTGAGCCCAGCGTTCAGCCGGGAGGTGTTGAACTGCCTCTTGCGATGAATTGTCGCCGATTGTCGCTGTCGGATCGAATTTATCTTCCATTGTCACTGTTCGTTTGAACGAGTCAGTCCACCCTGGACTGCCTCGTAGTTGGTAGGCCCCTAATTTGCATACAAGCAGCTGAGTTCTCGCTGAACCGACCAGCCACAGCAAGTATTGTGTTTGTGGTTTATCAATTTGTATGCTTAATTTTGCTTGATGTTCAACCATGTTCAAATTCAGCATAAGAATCTCCAGTCAAAACATTCTGACGGCACGTCTTGGACGTATGTAGCCCTGCTTCATTTGATCCGATCTGTTTTGTTGAAAATCATTGGGCGAAAAGCTGACCCTTCATGGTCCTTGATATCCGTTGTACATGTACGTAATTAGGTACTGTACCGTTGCTGGGACAGACAATTGTTGTTTTACTTGCAAAACCCAAGCATACCTAGAGACATGCAATGAATATGTTTGTTTTAAAGGGCTTAGGCTTTGATCACATTTATATCCACAGCGCTTTTATGCTGTGGATGTTTGCAATTCCTGCCCGTCTATGGAATCCTGGAAGGATGGTAATGGTCGCACCACAGATTCAAAAGGAAATTCGCACTGGGGCGAGTCGGGTGAGTCACGTTTCCACACGGGTGTCATTGCATGGCTGCCAAACGAGATGCTGGTGGGCGCACACCGGCCCAGCATGACATGCTTTGCACCAAATCGAGGCACTTTTTTCTTTGGTATTCCCGTCATGAATGCTGGACCGTGGATGGTATTAGCAAACCAATACAAACCAATACAAAACATACTTCAATGTTGGAGCACGTTGGATTACTAGCTCGACCACTTCTATCCACGTCCTATACATTTGCCTGTGCAAGCTTGCACTCCCCTTCCGCTGATTCAGTGCAATCAGATGGATGCAAGGATAAGTTTGAAAAAGAGCGTTTGTGAGGTTGCGACCCGACATGTGCAAATGGCCCTGGAGAGACCTTTGTGCAGTTGGACAGCTACCCACCAACACACAGACTCAATTCTGTGACCAGACGTTGGTTTCCCTCAGTGCCACCGAATAGAACCTCGTGAGAGTCAAGATCCGATGGCTTGACATGTGAGGAAATCCGTGGCCGAACCCACGAAGGTTCTTGTATGGTCCATTGGAGTCCATCATGTTTAGCTTTTTTCTTAGGTTCAAAATGGTTCAAACTGCTCTGAAACTTTGTTCAACGGCGTGAGGTATATATAGGAGAGGAACTCTCATGCAGCTCAAAACTGACAGATCGGGAGATCAGAATGATCAGAATGGAGGCAAGATTATTGTTAGTGAAGGACTGAACACGTCAGAACATACTAGAATATATACACTAGACTATAATCCAAAGTCGTAGATTGACAAATCCACATGTTTACAAGTATGCATAGATTGTAATTGTCATAGCCATGTACTGTACATTACAAGTTTTTTGGAAACAAGTGTAAAATGGTGTAAACCAATACACTACAGAGGAGCCAAGACTGACGCACTTTCCTACAGCGCCAAAGAGCGCCACCGATGCCACTGTCATGGCCTTGGAGCTTGATGAAGTTCGACGGCAGCCACTACTGGAATCGCTCCTTGGCTGACAAGTTGCACCAGTTGCATCCAATTGCGTAATAAATATACAAGAGACGTATATACAGTACACACACATATATATATAATATATATACACCCAAATCACCCGTAATTTCATAATTATATGTATGCGTGTGTGTGTGTGTGTTTACGTAGGAACACGTATAAATGAATTAATAAATAGATAAATAAATGAATAAATGAACTAACTAAGTAGATAACTATATATAAGACATCGATATTATACACGTGTATCTGTATCTATCATGAACTGTAATGGGGACAAACTCTACACATATATAGATTATACTTTGGTTTAAGATCTCCAAATCCGATTGTCATGTCCGACCTCACAAGTCTTGAAACAAGGCCAGCGCGCGAACCTGAAAGTGGAAAGGCCTGATTATTGTCAAAAATATGTAAAAATATCACATCATGATGTGGATTTAAACGTCGGATTTGTTTGTACAGTGTGCCATCAAAAGGTTTTGGGTTTTAGAGTTGGCTGCAGGCCTCAGCTGGAGAGGTGCAATTGGAAGAAAGCCAGAAAGCTGCAGAAGCGAAGAGGCTTGGCACTGGGCAAGCCCTATGGACTTGCAATGGGTTTAGAATCTTTGTAATACTCGATCCCTGTATATTCATCACAAATCATCACCAGACATATTTGTTTCATGGTGATGATACCTGGGACACATGGATTGAGGAGCTCTGGCCTTGATGGCCAAGCTGATGCAGCTGCCTGCATTCCCCGCACAGCTGGTTCAGAGGCTGGATTTGCTTTGAACTTGATCTTGATGCCTCTGGCTTCAACATTCTCTGAGTTGTTGGATCGGGTTATATTGATAATATCGGGTTGGAATGATTTGGAGCGTGTTTCTCTCATGTCTCAAAGAGCGCCTTTGCCAACACATACGGAGCTGTGTGATGCAATTGCACAGCATTGGCTGTCCAATCATATTTTCAGGAATCACCCGAAGGGCCACTGCGTGTAACAATCGTCAAAGTCTCTCGGCTGCAGATGCACGGAAGAATCACCTCTGGAAAATTGCCTTGACAGATTGGTACTCCTAAGATCCACTTTTCCTGCAGAACAATATATGATTTACCAAGGTTGACGTGTTTTGGCAGTTTTTTATTTGCGAACTGTGGCATTGCTATCGTCCTCTTTCCAAATTCGAGAGTGTGCAGTTGGCAGCAAGTTTCACCGACCTTTTAGGCTGAAACGAAATGAAATGAAATAAAATGAAGTGAGAGAGCTACAATCCCCTTACAGGCTATGCAGCTTGCAAGTTTTCTCATCCCCTGAGCTCTCTTTGGAAGGTAGAGGGCAAAGCTACAATTCAGCGAATTGAGTTCACGTACAGCGATGGCTCTATTTGGGCTATGGGCCCGCCAGTGGCCAGAGGAAAGAAGGCATCGAAAGTCAAGAATCGAAAAGATGATGGCGTCAAAGTGATGGTCACTTTGCTGCCAGTTAGCTCCACAAAGTCTTCACTGAGTCACTGGAGGGTGATCCACTATATTCCATTACAGAGGGAAAGCCTTCGTTGCATGTGCGTACTCACAAGCAGAGGAATTCATACACTTGTGCCCAACCAGTGGTGTGCTAAGGTTCTCAGCGAGGATGTCACTTGGAAGGAAACCTAAGTTTCAATGATTGATTTGTGTTTCTAAAATTGCGTTCGAGTTCCATCACAGGCATTTGATTTTCCCCTGAGTTCACTTAGGAGTATATCACAGATCCTTGGAGTTGCAAATCATGGAACGCATGCAATACCTATGCAGACGTTTTGGAAATTGTCAATCACGGGTTGTCTTTGGTGGCATCGCAGAGTCTCAAGAGCCTCCTTGCATCGTTCTGGAGAACCTTTAATACTTCGCATCGTTTGGGCATGTGAGACTGAGAGCGGAGGAAGTGACGCACGAGCCATTGCTCCAGTGGTGGTGGGTTGGAGCAGCAGTGCTTTTACGAACAAACAAAGGCAGGAAACTACTACAGATAGGCATGGGAATGCATGGGATTGCATCTGGATAATACCATAGGACCATAGGGGTGTAAAGTCTAGACCGCACTGCAATGATCCATGTGCTGCTTGGGCGGATCAGTCAAACTCTGACTCTGAAGCGCTCTGTACAGTCTGACATTGTCGTTTCTTCCCCGTACAGTGCGCCGTGCATAGGTAGGTGTCTAGAAGCTTGCGGTACGTGGTCTTCTGGTTTGGAGGACCGCAAAATACAGCAAATGCAATGGGTGCTTTGTCACCGCTGTATTTGTATGTATTTGTTCAGAATGCAGAAGGATCAGAAGGCTTCGATTTTTGTTGCACTACTTTCCATAGCATACTCCAACTGCAGCAAACAAGAATGGCACATGGAGAATGTGGAGCAATGCTCGGTCATTTTGTGCAAGGAGAATGTTGAGACCTTTAAAGCATCGCCTGGCTGTGCAGTGCTGGGGCTACGTTTGCACAATGGCCGTGGCTTGGTGCGACATCTCCATGATGGGTCTATGTTCCACATTGATCATCATTGTATGTTATTATGTTGCATTATGTTGCTATATGTTGCATTATGTTGCTATATGTTGCTATATAAATTGAAAATGCCTGTGACTGGTTTCGAAGCAAAGGAACTATAGAGGAATATTTGAGATGAATTACAATGGCATTGTGCGGCATTTATAACCATGTAATTGACTTGTTTTAGGGAGAGAGTGATATGTCCTGATGCAGGATTAAGACAACCATATGCAATCTGCTGGTATTCTCTGTCAAACGTAGGGCCATGTAGAGCCCCTGCCGACAGAGCGTGGGAAGAAGGGAAGTCGTTCTGTTGGTCAAATCAGGTTGTCATGGCATTGTAGAAGGTCCAGCGCCTCCAGTCGATGAGTTGGAGCTGAGCCGCAGCTGGAAATGGCGCAGGTGACAGCGTTTGTAATGCTGGTGATCCAAAAACAAAGGTGCAACTGTCACTGTCAGCAATATACAGCAATTAACGGTTATATTATAACCATGTCAATGTAGAAGCTACCATCTCAGAAGACTCCGGCGGCTGCACTTCAGTGTGACTGTTGCCAAGGAAGATGTGGGCTGTTTATTGGTTGGCAGAGGGCACTGCCAACGACGATGTCCAAAGCAGAACCTTTGTTGGCCAGAGACTTGATCTGCCGCTGGTTGAAGCTTTGCACTTTGCGATGCCTAGAGCCCTTTGTAATGCCTAGAAGTTCTGGCTTCACATCTTGCAGGCACCACAAGTGATATGAAATTACTTACATTCATGTACCGCACTATTCTTGGGTCTATAGATATCTATAGTGCATCATTGTTTTTGTATTGCGGAAAGGTGCATTGTTTTGTTCTCCCGTGTTTTTTTCCTCAACAGACAGTGACTCAGTAGCATGGCAAGGTCGTGAATCCGCCTTTACCTTTGCTCAGCGTGTGGGTGGTGGCCAAGAGATGGCCTGGCAATGTGGGCCCTTGAGGCGCCATCACAGCGCTGTCCCATAGCTATGCAATAGCATTTGCAGCATCCGCTTTTTGCATCCCTCAGCTTGCTTTGATTCTCTTTGATTCACTTTGATTCCTGTGCCTTGTGCACCGTTCCAAGTTTTATTCAATTTGAATATATGCCACCACCGAGAAATCCCTTTCTGACTATATAGCTGCTATATGCTGCTATAGCTTCACAGGCAACAGATGGCAACAGATGACAGCAGATGGCACCAGGATTTCTTGCGAGCTCATTGAATTACATGAAGCTGCCGCATGTTGCAGGCTGTCGGTTTCTGACCATCCTTGGCTGGACTGCTTCCGAGACCTTCGAGATCTCCTTCGTCCCGCACGGCTGGCAGCACTGGAGGCTGGTGTGAAGCTTTGCAATGCTCGCTGCATTGCACGATCATATGCACGATCAAGCCTGAGCACTGGAAATGAATACTGACAATGCAGCTCTGAATACTCTGAGCATCTCTGAGCGCTTCAGAATGCTCCACAGGCTCGGGAAGTGAATGAAGGGCCCGGGGAATCCTATGTTGAGTTTCCTTCTGGAGAGCGGCCTGCTGCAGGCCACATGATTTTGTTGTCTAAACTTCTGGCCTCTTTTGGATCATCAAAAGTCAATGAATCATTCTGAATCGTGACATGCTGAACTTCACGGGTTGACATGCGACCTTGAGAGGCATTGTGTTGGACCTGGTGTCCACCTCGCGCGTCAAAGCTTGGGGACCTCATACACGGCGCAAGAAGTGTGAAGAGTTGGCATCAGCAACTTGGCCAAAAATAACTCATAGTAATCAATCCATGAAGGGATTATCATGGATTGATATGGATTATCAAGATACATCAAAATTCTCATTCAGTGACAAGTCTCAGCTTCTCTCTTGGATCGGCTACATTTTTCCAGTTGGCATATTCAGGAACAGGGCCAATTCAACCTCAAGCGCTGGCGCGACATGTCCATGTCCCTCGCAGAGACCCTGGAAAGAATTCAGCCGGGCACTTGTGTCGTACCACCGCTTGGCAGCTTTGCTCTTTTTTGAATGACAGATCAACGTCTCCCTTCCCTCTCCCGTGAGGTCGGCCAAACCAACACTGGGGCGTTTGCTTGCAATGATGGACTTGCGACGGCACTTGGCAAGGACTGCTTTCTCGGGGATGTTTGCAAAGCACTGACAAGCCAAGAGCTTCGGATAAAACCAGATAAAGAAAGAGTTCATCCTCATTAAGTTCATCCTCATTAAGTACTGTACATATAGGCCACTTGGCCAGGGGATGCAGTAGCGATTTATACATTTCCTAGATCTGTGACGATGTCAGGGCTTCAGAAAGATGTCTCAGGCTTTTTGCGGTGTGCGTCAAATACAGGCTTTATCCAAGTAGCATTCCCCAAATTTGAATCACACTGATGGGAATCACACTGGTGGGAATCACACTGATGGATGTATGTCATGGGCTGTTTTTGAGCGAGTTAGTGTTGTATGCCAGGACACTTTTCACCGCTGCAATTGCCGCAGTTATGAGCACCTGCGACAGTGTGAAGACGGTCCTGTCTGGCGCCGTATTTACTTTAATCAATGCAAGTCGGGCCCTCAAGATCCTCGAAAACATCCAGATTTGATGGCTTGAGCACAGGGCGTGACTGCGCTGAGCCATATTAGGAACCATTGACATTACTGACATATATAAGTTAATGTGCAGTAGTTGCCTGAATTTTCAGGCACAAAAGTTCAGATTTCACCTGAATTCACGACATTCCATGACATTCCATGACATTCCTAGGCGAGCAGGAGGTGAAGAAGGACAGTCAGTTCCTGCACGTCATTTGCTCTTGGACTTTTGGCTGTGGCTCCAGTGGCCTGGCACAGTGCAGAGTTTGGCATGGCTTCGCTGTCCTCCAGGGCTTGGCTTTTTGTTTCCTTTTGTTTCCTTTTTCAGCTTCCCGTTGGCTTAAGGAATGTCTCTGGCGAAGAGCTTGATTCTTGGATTGATGATTTTGGCGGTCCTTAAGGGCACCGTGAGCGTGATTTCCCAGCACGTCACCAAAGCCTTCAAGGAAAGCAGCATGCCTCTATAAGCGATTGCTCTCAAAGCTTTCGACCGGCACAAAAAAAGTTTGCAAGTCCAATCACCAGATGGAGCCAGTCATTGGAAAGAGCATTGCTATTGATCCCTGCATCCACGCGCAGGACTCCTATCGTGTTCAAACTCGAACAGAGCTCTTTGACCATTTGCTGGCACAAGATCTCGCTTCTCAGATTATGCAATCCCTCAGCCTCAGCCTGTGTTTCTGTTGCACACAGGGGCATTGCTTGGCCATCCTTTGCTTCGCCCCCCATTACATCCCATGATTCACTACATATTCACTACATTTCACTACAATCATTGAACACAATTCCAAGAGGATGTGCAACTGCCGGCTGACATGACTCAACATGAACTTTGAAGCAATCCAACCCGAAACCATGATCCGGTCGGCTGTCCTGCTTTTGGAGCTGTGGCGATGGCTTGAGCTTGAGCTCAGGAAGAGTTCGAAAAGCAAACTGCCCGGGTCATGGCCCAAAAAGCTTCCCCAATGGTGTCTTGCCTGTATTTCCAGTCCTGATAAGTCACTTTATTCAGCGTGCCAAGATGATCCATGATGCAACTGAACAATTGCGTAGACGGCAGAAGCAAAGGTCATGGATAGCATGCCCCTGATGGTGACATCGATGGTGAGAACCGTGACGGAGCTGTTAACATCGCTGGTTTTCTTGTACTCGAAGCCTGGCATGCCCTGTAGTGACGCAATCTTTCATGGTCTTTTCATGTCTTTTCAGGTTTCACCGAACACACATTGTCATACAAAATTTACTAGTTTCTAGATTGTTGAAATATACATGTATAGTCTGTATATAGTAATACAAGAAGATTATGCAATGTGTGATTTCACTTGCACTGTGCTATTCAAGTTCTGCAGCCTCTTGGCACCCAGGATATCCCCTATGATGACCTTCATGTACGCAACAGCTGTTCCAGCTTTCCAGGTTGCAGCGCAAGCATACCTTCGACTTTGCCTTAGTTGTTCAACCAGAGTCTTAGTTAGCTTTGTTGGCTTAACATTGGCTTAACATCCAGAATGGGACAGCTGCATTGCGGTGCTGAATTGTGAAATTGCCAACCTGGTCATGAGGAAAACAAGCCAAAGGCAGTCTTCGCCGCGAGCGTGGTTTGGAGGGCGTTGCAAACCGCGTGGTTGCAGAGGCGTGTGAGATGATCAAAGTCGCACCTCGGCGAAGTCGGGGATGAGTTTCGGTGCCAAGATGTGGCACAGATAGCTTGGATCCAGCAGTACCTTTGGGATTGGCTGATGACAGCGGTGACAACAATTGACATGTCACAAGTCAGTTCTGCTCAGTTCTGATCAGCAAACGGCCCACCGCAGAGCCACTGCCGCCGAGGTCAAGACCTTTTCACGTGAGGACATGGGCTCCGGAGGTCATCAATATTCCAACCCGGTCTCTACCCATATGGCTAGAATATCAATATTGACGTTGATTGATGTTGATGGTCTATCTTAAGATCCATAAAATGGCTTAAGCATCATAATTTGAGAGTCTGGTGACCGAGACCCTGACTGAATCATGTGCAAGATACTGTTGAGTGCCAAGCCAGGACTGGAGTCTGGGCTCAAATATGGCTAAGCTTTGTCGCGATATATTTTTCAATGCTACCTTCGTGATGAATTTTGCAGATATCTTCCTTCCATGTTTCCTTGTGCATGATAAGTTAGATCTGTTTGGGAATGTTAGTTGGGAATATTTTGACCTGAAATCCAGTTCCAGCATGTGCAGAACAGTGCGGATTAAAGGATCTTTTTGTCATTTCTGCTCATTTTTCTCAAGCAAGCCGGTACCGGCACATTTTTCAAGAAAGGTTGATCTACTGAGGCACACGTCTTTGCAGAAACTATCACTGGAAGAAGCAGCCTCCATGAAGACGCCTGCCTGCAGCCAGACCTGTTGTGGAGTCAGTTGCAATGCGGTTGAGTCACAGCAATCAAGTGCCATCAGCAGATCCCATCAGATCCCCTTGCGTATTGGCTATCCGTAAAGCATAAGGGTCTTCAAAGATCCTCTGCTGTGGCTTCTCTGTCCTAGGCTGACCATGACTCAAGGGGCGGCGCAGGTCGCCGCAGACACACTGCAACAAGCAATCTACTGACCCTTAGCTGCCCTTATCTGCGAACCATATGCTATAGCGGCGCCACAGGGTTTGAATGCTCATGCATGTTCATGTCTTAATCACCCTTAATATTCCTCAATCTATTTTATAGAAATTACTTCCGATTACTTGTGCTATCATGTGCTATCCTTCGGTCCTGAGGCATCTCGCTGTGGCTGGGCCTTGTGTGGGTCAATGTGGATTCATCTGCCGCCGAAATGACATCTTTCCTGCTACTGGTGAGCAAGCTGGGCCACCAAGTGAACAGCTTCAAGTCTCAAGTAGAGGCTTGGGCCATTGGGATTTCGCCAGGGAGCCAGTAGAACGTGCCCATACTGTGCCGAAAACGATTCTGCAAATAAAAACGCAGGACTCCTAAGACAGCTGTAGCGACTACGCTTTATGAGGTCTCCTACCGTATTCAAGGCATACAATAAATAAGCAATGTAGAGGAGTGAGGCAGCAAGGCTACCAGCTGCGACCTTCAACCAGGACATGTTCAACGCCAGCGACAACCTCGCAGAGCACTTTGAGTTTCTGGACCAGCAGCCGAAGGTCTTTCCAGGCTGGGCAGAGGCATTGACACTTCGAGCATCTTCGAGCACAGCAGTGCCGTTTTCCATTGCCCAGATTGAGGCACATACGATGGTCCAGTTCAAGGGCATGTTGTTTTTGAGGAGGTATCATTTGCCTATCCAACCCGGCCAGAGCAGAAGCTTGAATATGTTCCCAGTGAGTGTTGAAGTGGAGAAGTAATAAAGTGGCTGATGGTGGCTGTTTCTTCGTTGCCGCATGTCGGGGCTATACACTATACACCAAGACGTCTTGGCCTTGGGAGCGTCAAGTATGCCCATGTTTGTCCAATGGGAGCATCCCGAAACCTTCAGAGCAGTGTACACATGAGTGGAAGAGATTTCCTGTCATGTGGCAACCTGTGCGTAAAAATCCAATTTCAACATCATTACCATGACAATCTTGTCCTCGCAAAGTCTCCTATACTATCTTACATTGTAGTAAATATGTATGCTTTTTTTTTGTATAATTGCAATTCATAGTATTTCATTATCTCATATTATCTCATACCTCCACAATCATCACAAACTTCGCCAGTGCGCTCCAAGGAAAGTTCTGCATGGCCTTTCCATTGAGCTGCAACCCGGAAAAACAACTGCGCTTGTTGGCGCGTCTGGATCTGGAAAGAGCACATCAGTGAAGCTCGGCTCAAGGCAGTCTCCAACATTCATGAAGAAATGCATGCTGGAAGCAGCTTGAAATGTCTTGAGGTTGATGCGCTGAATGTCGTGTGGGCGTTCTTGCTTTCTTCTTGTTTGTTGGCTTCACTGAGGCAGCTGATTTTCAGATACTATGATCCCTTGGAGGGCGCGATCCTGATTGACGGTGTACCTTTGAAAGATTGGGATCTGACCCATTTACATCGACACATGGTGAGTGGCTCAGTCCCTTCATGACGTTGCACACCCAGAGGCTGCACTGAAACTCCCAAAATTCTTGAATTTTCCGACATACCGATACCCTTATAAGTATCAGGAATTTTGGCTCACACTTTTCCAACCACAGACTTGAAAAGGTTCAAAATGCCAAGGTTCCTATCTCGAGAATTTTCGATGTAGTGAGGCGCTGGTGGCTCAAGAGCCAGTCTTGTTCAACACCTCCGTGCGCCAAAACCTGCTCTATGGTCTGCCCCAGTGCCGCATTGACTCTGACCCAAAGGACCCTGAGACCATCTGAGACCCGCGTCCTTCAAATCATTTCAAATCGTTCAACGATTTCAACAATCACGGGGGTCAAAGACTGTCAATGGGGTGTTCTGACTTTTCAAAGTTCAATCCATTGCCATGTCCATCCCCTGGCGCAGGATTTCGAGGAGCAGATGATTGCGGCTGCAAAGGCTGCCTGTGCACATGTGTCTTGCCTGAGACAAGTTATGGTTGCAGTGACAGCGACCGATGCGTATTTCAAACGATGACTTAAGTGTTTGGTCTACTTGTATGGTTTAAACTTCACCATCCTTCACTTCTGCTTGAGAGCCCAGATCTTGGTAAAGTACTGTTCCGCGCATCTCTACATCTCCTGTTTGCACACCATTCGTGAGCTATCCCTTCCATTCCGGCTCCTTCCAGTTCCTTTGATCAGGACTTCATCGTGGGCTTCCCAGGCGGTTACGACACCAACGTCGGCGACCGTGGAGGTCAAGTGTCTGGAGGCCAGAAGCAGCGGCTCTCCGTGGCCCGGGCCATCCTCATGCAGCCAAGGAGCAGAATGGAGCAGATGAAAATCAATGGACATTATTGTGCGAAAGTTGGAGATCTAATATAGATAGCATGAGATGATTACATATCGATACATATCGTATATTGTGTTATGTGGAGAAAATAATTGACCATACTTGTGGTTGTCGTGTTCGCGTGTGAGTAAATGCACAATACAATGTATGCGTACTACAGTATACAAATGCGATAAGTATTTTGCTTGAAAGCAGCTCGTGAAAGCAGCTTGTGCATCTTGCACCTGCAGGATTCTTGTTTTGGATGAAGCCACAAGTGCTTTAGATGCGGAGAGTGAAGCCATTGTACAGGAGGCTGCTGACTCACTGCTGACTTGATTTAGGCTTAAGTCCTGGCAGGATCCTGCAATATCCTAGTGAGACATAGTAAGACACAGAAAGACCGGTGGTTTTTCTGCCTTACGTTTCTCACATTTTCTGACCACATTTGTTGACGCTGCATTACCCGTGGTCCGTTTGGCTTGTCAAAGTTGCCATAGCGCGTCAATTGGAGGCCCTCGACCGTCTCGTAGCGTCAAGTGGAAGCAGCGTCATGGTCACACCCTCAGACACACGGTGTGGGCCGTTTGTGTAATCCAGCTAAGCATCCAAGGCATCCCAGATTTACTTGACAAATCTATGATCATTTTAGCACCTTTGAGCTCTAATATTGTTGATGTCGTGCTTTTCTGTGCTTTTCATATCTTTTCATATATGTTCAATTATGTTCATATATTTTCAGGGTCCGGCTGTTCAGCTCTAGTCATGGAGGGATGTCAGCACTTCACTGGAGATGCCTATGCAATATTCGGAGTTCCTGATGCAACACGAGCCTTATGGAAACTGTGCTGGACGGGCAAGGTCATTGCGCACAGACTCTCTACTGTGCGACAAGCAGACCCTGGACAAGTCATGGCAAGTTTGGGGCGTTTGGGTTTCAGTCAGAATATTGGGGATTCTCATTCTCTTACTGTGTCATGCCTTGCTAAATAGACCTGTTCAAGATATTTCAAGATCAATTTTGTTGAGCATCAGTCTTGGCTTTGACTTGCTCTCTCGGGGAAAGTGACTTCAGCTCCGTTCCAGTCCTCCAAGGATGAGATCATATGCCTACGGGAGGGTCACGTTGTCGAACGCGGTAGTTCCAAAGAACTTATGGAGCAACGCGGGTATTTCTTTACCTTAGTTGAGAAGCAGGCAGCCTCTTGACTGCATGTCATCTGTGATCAAGGAGGCCAGAGACACGAGTGTTGCCCAACCAATCATGTCAGCCGGCTTGTGATGGACCGTTGCAGTTCGCTTCCAGCAAGAAACTGGCAAGGGCCAAGGGCAACGTTCAAATCCAAACACTACCTAAGCGCACCGTGGAATCTTTGAACCGTGAAACCCCTTCAACCGCACTCTTCAGAATGCCAGAATCCGACAGTACTGGAAGACTGAAAGTTTAAAAATGTTTAAAACATCTTAAAACCGTGGAATGATAAGCGCCTTGGACCCTTAGCTTTGGAAGCAGCAGGCCCAAAAATCTAGGGACCTAGGGCGTTCAGCTCTATGTGGCTCATTTTTTCAATGTTGGAGCTGGAGAAAAGGCATCCAGTCAGGTGCATATTATACATGTTAAATCATTTTTTGCACATGTTTGACACTTTAAAATTGGGTCAAGAGATTCAATTTCTTCAGGAATTTCGGGCAGGCTGAAGCTGCTGTCTTGATCTGTCTTGCGGGACTCATTGCATTGCACGCATGCATGGATGCCCCCATCCTTGGAAGCTGGAATGACGCCGCTTTTTTTGATCCCAATGAGACAACCTTCGGCGATATGTAATAATCGAAGCAGCAACTGATCAAACGGTTGGCTATGGCGGCAATGAGAGCCCTACTGTCTTACTTGTCAACCCAAGCTGCCAAGATATGTGTCAGATGTATTCAGATGTGCCAAAGTATGCCAAAGCTATCTGAACAGCTTTGGTCCGAGGTGACTCTGGATGACATTGGTGGAGCCAACGCTGAAATCGATCGGTCTCTGAGCTCAAGACGAGCCAAGGACCGCAAGGACAAAGAGAAGGCAGAGGCCACGGTCTCGACCGAGGCGAAGGCTGAGAATGCCGATGCCGACAATGCCGATGCCGAAAAGGCCAATGACGATGGACCTGCGGCTTCCTGAAAACAGCCGAGCTGTGTCCGTACCTGCCAGGCTGTGTAGGTGGTATCATGTTGCATCATGCTGTGTTGTTATGAAAGTGTTATGAGATTATGTGACATGTGATTCAGTTATTGCCGAACCAGTTTCAAAACGTTTCAGATCGAACCTCAGGTGTGCCAATAACATGTGCGAGAAGACAATATTTACAATCAATACACGGTGAGACATGTGCTTGCAACCAGAGGAAATATTCCAGATCTTTCGTTGGTATGGCTTCAGAAAGGGAGTGTAGGTGGAACATGGTGAAAGTAAAGAGGCAATGCCATTCCACAGTAGGCCGCCGCATAGAAACGGTGTCAGTCAAGTTTGCAAACTTGAGTTCGTGATGTGGCTGCATTCATTTGGTGCCAACGTGCTTTCACATGGGCCACAAGTTTGTATGGATAAAGTAACTTTGAAGCGATCTGCCAAAACATGCAAAGTACATCAATGTACAAATTATAAGATCAATTGTTAGATTGCGTTTCCTTCCGAATGTTCATACCTGCTTGACGCCCAACATGGGCGCCCTATTTGGGTTGGATGCTCAGTGAACGCCAGAGTCAGGTTGAGCAAGATACATCAAGATATGCCATAGCAGTTGATTCAGTTTGTTTAATGCTCCTTATGTTTTGGTTTCCGCTTGAAGCACCAGAAACACGTTGCATTGACCTACGACAATCTTTGAGGAAGGACACCGGGCCAAACTCGGCGGGCAATCTCGCAAGTAGCGCACATCCCTGGCAGCCTCCTCAGTGCAGTTGGATTATGATCATAACACCTGCCATGGATTGCCATATGGCACCGGCACTGGCACCAAGTTCCAAGGCTGTAGCCTTAGAGTTGGACCCTCCACAGGGCTGATGCTGAATGATGCTGCATGTGTTAGTGCAAAATCGACATCTGAATTGGTTGATTAAATTTGATTCATGCTATTATATTGATAATATGATATTATATGATATTAATGTTGAATAATTTTGATTACATAATTAGATTTCACGATATTTCAGGGTATTGAGGAATGTTGAGGGACCGGTGAGGCCCACTGCCGACATCTTCCGAGGTTTTCATATGCATCTGCTGGAAGGGGTGGTCTCCCCGGCGGAGCATTGGTGCCAGCGGCAGTTGCAGCTGTCCTGGGTTCAAAGATCTCAGCACAACAGCAGGCAGGGTGAAAAACTGGCAGCACGTGCGCATCACAAGGTATCATCGCCGTCGCTGCCATCATCATCGTCATTGCAGTCATTGTCATTGCATTGTCATTGGCGGTGTGATTTTGTCACTCTTGTCATCGGCAGCACATTCATGGCAGTCAGACCTGGAGCTCCACTTGGTATGAACCAATAGAAAGAATATGTTTCATATATCCTATTGCCCATGATCACACATGATAGCAAATTAGATTCTGCGTGGTTTTCTGTGTTCTTGGACTTCTGCATCACAGAAGGCTTCAGTACCATTTGCATGGTCTTGGAACTTTGTTATCATTGGCAACAGCATTGCTTTGTGACAGCCGTGAATGGCATCTTTGAAGTACCACTAATTTTTTGCAAGGGGGTTGCAAGATAAAGCAAATCAAAGCAAAACTCGAGACTTTGTGGTTGACGATGCTCATACGATGCTCTTCTTGTGCATCCAGCTTTGTGGTTCCACTGGCCCGTGGCAGTTGGACGCCCTGGACGATGCTACTGCTGGTCTTCCTGAGGGCTCTTGTGGAAACATGACTCAAGGTCAGATATGGTCAGATGGCCAAGAAGAGTTTGGACACCTTCCCTGACCCATCTCAAAGCCTGGACGTTCAGCAGAAAATGCTTTTCTGCATGAATTGATTTGGGAAGTTTGTTAATGTCCATCCCGCAAATCTCATTTGTGAGAGTGCCTGACATAGTCGATAGGACAGGGCCAAAGGGAACACTGGTTCAGCATTCAGTACCCTGACTACCAGATTATCAGATTCACGTGCAACACGTGTCTTGATGAAGGCTACCTCAAAAACATCCAGGGAGACAAGAACAGACATTGCTACTGGGGTCTTGGGCTCGGACTTTGGTCCTGTCTATGGCAATCACTGGAAAGTCGTAAGTTTTTCAGCACGGGCTGCAGGCAATCCAGATTTGACGCCTGGTGATTTCCCAGATCCTCCGCCCCAAAACAGGTTGCGCCTCAGAAGGGGCGATGCTGTGGACATCTGCACACGGTGTGGACAAGTTAGGAAATGAGTAGATTTTAACGTGACAAGGCAAGTGCAGCTATGCACCAGCACCTGACAACTGAGGCGACAAGGAGTTCAAACCCAAGTGATGCCATTCAAACATTGTTGAATTCCGTTCAAATTTGAATGTTATGGCGATGATATTTGTCCTAGACTTGGTGCTGATCAGCTTTGAGCTGGAGGCTGGTGGCTATGGCTATGGAGGTGGTGGTGGTGGCTATGGCGGAGGCACCGACACTTCAACGTAGTGATGTAACGCAAATTGACACACCGTTGGGCCCACAAGGCTACGGCAACGGTGCGGCCGCACCTGCTGGCTATGCTGCTGGAGCTGCTGGAGCTGCTGGAGCTGGAGCTGCTGGAGCAGCCTATGGCAAGCATCTTAGTTGCTGAATCTGGACTATTTAATTAGTTCAAAAATGAAACATTATGAATCTTGACCTGTTCTACCCAAGTCTGGAAACTCCAAGGGGCTGCGGGACAAGGACTTCAACATGGCATCAGAGCTATTTGCGCTGAACCACTTTTCCGGTTGTAGAACTGGTGTCAATTTCGGTACACTTAGTATCGTTTGGAGACTCCAATTTTGACGAGTCTTTAAGTGTGCATGATGCATGTGTATCGGGAACCTATAGCAGTTTTTGGAGCATTTCATTCAACAAAAGAGTTCAGACTGAGACTGAGTTTCTTTCTGGTAATTATTGTAACTCTGAAACAGTGCAAAACAACATTAGTGTCAACTTGTATGCTTCCAATTTATTTTTATGATGCTGTGCAATCATCATCAGCTTGGTGTAGTTCAATACACGTACATATCCCCGTTTTGTGCAACAGCGCTGGTTGAAGTGGTTTGACAAGCAACTGTAGAAATGAATGGGCGGCTTTGTTGATCATTGATCATGCTTGTGTCCAGCAGTTCGCATAGATTTGCCCTTACTGTTGCATTGCCTTCATCTTTGCAAAAAGTTGGATCTTGGCCCATTGAGGACCCCCGTTCCCGTCGACAGTGACAGGCTTGTCCAAGCAAGTGCAAGCATCAGAGCGATGGAAGTTTCATTCGAACAATCCAGATGTTTTCCTGATTTCTTTCCATTGGCAGTGTGACTTGTTGCTTGGCAGGGGCGAAAGGTGGGGGAAAAGGATGGCATGGAGAGCCAGTGACACTCTCAGCCGTTTGGGGACGATCCTGGGGCTTGTTCCTAAATCTTGTGGGTGCTTCCGCTTGGAATGCTTGGGATTGCCATTCTTCAGCCATCCTTTGCCCAGGGCCAACGGTGGAAAGCCGGCGCTCCACCGCAGAAGCGCTCTGTGGTTTGAAACTCAGAGATGTTCATCAACAGACAAGGGAAGGGCCTTGATCTTGATCGGCGTTGGCGCCACCTGTTGCTCCTGCTTCAGGAAAACGTTTTGCCAGAGGCACCAGTTACTGGACCTCCTGAGCACATCGAGAAAATAGATCCATATCCACCAGTACCAAGTTTCTTGGCCTGGCAGCAGTGCATGGCATTGTCCAGATGGAATGAAAAAGATCTCAGACTCAGCTGACATGAGGTCCCAAGGAAGAAGCAAATAGTGCCGGCCACAGATGTGCAAAATTTGGCAGCTCGCTTTCTATCATGCATCTTTGCGCAAGACTCTTGCCAGCCAGGTGCAGCAGCCAAATTCCTTTTCGGAACCACTGGAATGGCAATTGGCGTAGCCCGGGTGGCAAGATTTGACCAGATGGAGTGATCATGATTCATGATCGGCTGTTGCTGATTGCAGATCGAATTGAAGTGCTTGAATCATTTGACCCACGATCAAGGCAGCCGGCTATTTGATTTGAACCGGAGAATAATTCACATTGGCACCCTGCCATACATTCAAAGATCAAAAAATTAATGAAACACACCTACATTTCCAGTATTTGACTATGCGTCTATGTTTGATTCAAAAAGTGTATTATATTTAATATTTGAAGAAATGCAAAGATGGAACAAACATGTCAGGTTCCAGCTTTCACCACAGAATGGTTGGATATGGGAGTTAATTTGTAGGGAACTCCATATATCAGAAAGCCAACAAGGCATTCTAGAGATAAAATAAATATAACTTAAAATGAAATATGTTATATTATCTTAAATCTTGATATATATATATATATATTATTATATATATATTGTATATATATATATATTACACTAATATTTGGAACAGAATTAAACAGAATACTAAACAATTAAAATGTACAACTAGTTTAGAGACAAATATAAACATATATCATTGAGCACGCAGGAAGTACAGATTTGGATTTTCGAAAACACAGCCACTCGCAGCCACTCGAGTGGCCGCAAGTGACCGCTCCAAAAAGAAGCCATTCTTGATTTCCAAAAAGGCGGTCACTTGCAGCCACTGGCAGCCACTCGAGTGGCCGCAAGTGACCGCAAGTGACTGCAAGTGACCGCAAGTGACCGCTCCAAAAAGAAAATATTCTTGATTTTTGAAAAGGCGGTTACTTGCAGCCACTTGCAGCCACTCGACCGGCAGCAAGGCAAGGAACCGCAAGTGATTGCTGGGCAAATGACCGCAAATGACAATAAGTGACCGTACACTGTGGTCACAGAAAATGTTCCATATTGTCCGGCCTAGCTTAAGGAAAATATTTCCCAATTTGTGGGCCGACACAAATTTTGAAAGGAAGAGATTTTAAAAAACAAGAAACAGGATTTGAATTTAAGAAGAATAAATGGAAAAAAAAAAATTGACATCTTGATACGAAAGGAAGGATTTTGAAATAATTTTTTTTTATATATTTATAATATTATTATTATAATTATTGATATATTTATTATATTTTATTTTTTTATTTTTAATATTAATAAATATACTAATTTATTACGAATATTATGTGTTTGAATTTTTTTGTAATTTTTTATTTATTTATAATGTAGATTTTTTTTTATTATTATTAATATTATAAAAAAATAATTTATTTTATTAATATATTAATTTTATTAAATTTAATAGATATTTTTAATATTTATTTTAATTCTATTTTCTTTATTTGATTTATTATTAATATTATTATTTATCTTTTTTTTTAAAAAAAAATAATATTATTAATTTTATATTCGAAATTTTTATATTTAATATATTCTTATTTATTATTTTAAATATATTATAATATAATTATTTCTTTATTTTCAATTATATATATTTTTCTATCATGGATATTATTTATTATGATTTCTGTATTTATTTTCGTGCTTTATTAATAATATATCCTAGGATTTTCTATTTTAATAATTTTCATTATTGATTTTTATTAATATTATATTAAAAAAATCTTCAAATTTTTCTCTTTGATATACATAAATATTTTACTTTTATTAATATTTTATTTTAAAATTTAATTTTTTTAATTTAAGATATCATTAATATTATATTTCAAAATTTATTTTTTAATTCTCAAAATTATTGATGCTAATTATATTTTAAGATCTTTTCTTTAATTTTTTACGATTTTTTTATCATTGAAATTAGAAATCTCAAATTTGAATTTCTTGATTTTCAATAAATTTCTTCGAATTTTTATTTTCATTTTTCTTAAATAATTTTTTTTTTTTTTTTATGGATATTTCGTTATAGGATAAATTTCATATTTTATATTTCTCAATTTTCTAAGATTTAAGGTCATTTGCAATTATTTACGGCCATTCGAATAATTTGAAATAATCGCTAATAATCGAAAAAAATAATAATAACCGCAAAAAGGCACAAATAACCGCAAAAAAATACAAATAACCGCCACCTCCGAAATCAGAATTCAATCCATATTATATGATCTTAAAATATATTTATATTTCTCATATCAAATATATTTTCCAAAATATGTTTTTTTCCAAATATTTCGTTATTATTTTTAGATTATTTGATCCTGCTATCCAAGGTTAAATTCGGCATCCAAGGATTTTCTACTAAAATATCATATTTATTTCAATATGACGAAAATATTTCAATTGATTTGTATTTGATATTTGATGAAATCCATTATATATCCTACTTATTTTTCTATTAAATCTAGTAGCCACAAAATTTATATAAATTTGGTAATATATTAGCCCAAATTTACGCAAATTTCCTGTAAATAATAAAATAAATTTTATGATTGAAATAGTATTAGCATGGTTTAGTAATATTAGTATTTTTTAAAATATGTTTTTGAAATTGGGAAAATAATTTTTTCATGAAAAAAATTAAGTTGGTTTATACATATTTCCTCGCAAATATTCAACTAATTTTTTTATGAATTTAAAAATATCAATTAAATGGTATGGATGATTTGTGGTTTAGGACTATACTTCTAAATAGTTTTTGGTCTTGTTTGACCCTTAGTCTCTAAAATTAATAAATTTTTATCGTGATTTGATTTATATAAATAGAATAAAATATTTATATTAATTTGGAAATAATTGGAAGCTAAATTTTAGGTGTCCAATTTTTCTTAATTATATTTCAATTATTATTTTCGATATATATTCATTCTCATCTTAATTTTGATTTCATTTTTTCATATATAGGTATCTTATATATGGATTTGCTATTTTATGGTATATATGTTTTTTTCTCGCTCATACAATCTTTTTATTTTTTCCATCAGATGCAATGGTTCATCATATTTTCATTTAGATAAATTTAATTCATATAAAAATCCATTTGCAGAAATCAGCAATATATCTATTTCTGCGATACTTGGGATCTATTTGGGATAGATTCAACCTTATTTGAGATATTTCTTACGAATTAGAATAAATGAAAATATTTAGATATATTATATGGATACCGATCAAATTTTGTGGAAAATGTATAAGTTCCATGAAATATTTAAGGATTTATATGTGGACTTACTTGGGCAGAAAAAAATATGGTTGATTGGATTCCAATTGATTTGTATATGAAAATTATAAAGATGGATATATCAAAAAAATGAGGTAACCTTTCTTGATTGTATTTTTTTTTTTGAATATAAAAATGGATACCTCATTTTGAGATATTTCCATATATAGTTATATCTCTTATATGAGATATATTTATATGGTATTATGTTGGATATTCCATATTAAAATTGGTTTATATTGGAAAATGAATAATTAGGAATGTCCATTATTCTGTTTATATTTGTTTTATGTATTTGCTTTATTTATTATTTTTTATTATAGTTATTGATGATATCCCTGTTTGAATATAAATGATAATATTGAATAAGACATTGAAATTGGAAGTAATTAATTCTAAGAAAAATTGTGCCGAATAGAATCCACCCATTTTGTGCCGAGTTGCATCCCCTGATTTTCTGCCGAGTTGCATCCCCCGAGTTTCGGTTTTGTGCCGAATTGCATCCCCTGAGTTTTGGTTTTGTGCCGAGTTGCATCCCCCGAATTTAGGTTTTGTGCTGAGTTGTATTGATCCATATATAGTTTTCCGCCGAAAAAATCGTATTTTATAATAATAGATTTCTGACGAATTTTGGTTGTCTGACGACCCCCCCAATTTGTACCGAATGTCATTGTCCTACAATAAATCTAGCCACGGTGTAGATTTGCTAATTGTCGAGATTACGGATCCAATATTAAAAAATACAATTCCAAGTCTCAAATTATCCATGTCATTTGGTTGATATTTTTAAATTTAAAAAATATTGATGAAATATCCGCAAGGAAATATGCATACATTATTTAAATTTATAAGGAAAAAAATATATATTTATTCAAAATTATATATTAAAAAATACGAGTATTACCAAAAATTATTTTCTTCGAATGATCCACACCATGAGTGTGATACAGATTTTGACATGCTTTCTGACCAAATTTTTTGACAGGGAAGAGGAGGAGAGGACAACCCTCCTCCTCTTCTTGTTGGCATTCTATCTGACATTTTCTCTCATATATCCTCTGACATTCTATCTGACATATATTCTGACATTCTATCTGGCATTCTTTCTGACATTCTATCTGGCATTCTTTCTGGCATTCTATCTGACATTCTTTCTGGCATTCTAGTTGGTACTCTTTCTGGCATTCTATCTGACATTCTTTCTGGCATTCTTTCTGGCATTCTATCTAGCATTCTTTTTATCATAAATTCTGACATTCTATCCGGCATTCTATCTGGTATTCTATCTGGCATTCTTTCATATTCTTTCTGGCATGTATTCTGACATTCTATCTGGTATTCTATCTGCTATCCTTTCGGCATTTTATCTGGCATTCTTTCTGGCACTCTATCTGACATTCTTTCTGGCATTCTTTCTGGTATTCTATCTGGCATTCTTTCTGGCATGTATTCTGGCATGTATTCTGACATTCTATCTGGCATTCTATCTGGCATTCTATCTGGCATTCTATCTGGCATTCTTTCTGGCATATATTTTGACATTCTATCTGGCATTCTTTCTGGCATTCTATTTGGCATTCTATCTGGCATATCTTCTGAGATTCTATATGGCATCTAGTCTGGCATTCTATCTGGCATATCTTTCTGACATTATTTCTGGCATTCTTTCTGGCATTCTATTTGACATTCTTTCTGGCATTCTATCTGGCGATTGAGGTCCGGCGTTGCCCACTGGGATCTGGAGGCTCGCGGTTGTATTTTTTTTTTGATAATCGAGTCAAAAATACAATATATATGTAATTAACGCAATAAATCTAAAATTATCTTATTTTGGCAAAATAATCTTTATTTTGAGAAAATTAGTACAAAGACCGCAATCATGCAGGGAAATCAATGAGTCCGTCCATATCTGCAGTCCCGGTATCGCCGCAGTCATGCCAGGGCCCATGGTGAGACGATCCTCGCGTTGTTTTATTCACGCGCTGTCAATCGCAATCATGCGGTTATACACAGTCTTCTTGAATTAATTGCGCACTTTGGCCGCAATTATAATCTCCGTAATCATGGCCCAAAGTGCTCTTGAACTCCGCAGTCATGTGCAATCATGCCGCAATCAACCTGTAATCATGGCTATATGCATTCTTTTGTCGCCATTAGGCTACGTCGCGCTTCCCGCAGAAACCACACGACGCGGTTCGATGCCATGCAAATTCTCTCCCGCGATTTCCTTTCGTAGAGATTGCAAAATGTCTGCAAAAATATGGCATATCATATTCAACCCTAAAGCATATTTTAAAAATAAATATTTTCATAAAAAAATTGAATGCTATTTAAATACCACCTAAGTTCTTAGTGCTTATAATTTAGATTTTCATCAATTTTAAATTATTTATATAATTAATATATATTACCTAATTCTTCATCATTTAAAACCCGCTTAAGCACTTAATATATACTTATTTAAAAAAAAAATGCCTAAATTCCCGGCAATCCCAAAATATCATTATTTAAATTATAGAATTTAACTTTTTATTTACAAAACAATTTAAACTAACAAACCACGAAATTTACGTAAATTTTATAGCTATTAAAATCTAATAAACAAAAATTAAAATAAATAATAAAATATATTTAATATAAAATTCAATTATATAATTCGGCACAAATTAATAATAATAACCTTCAAAACAAAAAATAATGAATAAATAATATATATTTTAATTAAAAAGAATTTCAATATTTTCCTTTATTATAAAATTCCGATATATTACAATATCATAATAATGCCATCAAATTTATTTATTATCTAAAAAATATTTTAATAAAATATAATTTAACATAATATATTTTATTTATTTAATTTAAATAAATAAAATATAAATAAAATTGTTAATATTTTAATTTTTTTTATATTATATTTATATATTTATATATATAGAAATATTCAAATATTTCATCTTTATTAAAAATATATAGAATTTAAATTCTAATATATATTTTTTTCATTATCCTATTTCAATTTTATAAAATATTTCCAAATATTTTTTTTTTTTGAATATAATTGTTATTAGATAAATTGAAGTGAATTGACGAATATCCAAAATAATATGTAGAAAATAAATAATCATATAAATTGCTGGAGATATATAGGTGTTCTGCAGAGCATTTCGGAAGGGTTTCAGAAAGGTTTCATTCGCCTCTGGCTGCAATGGCCGGTATTGAAAAGAAAAGAAAGAAAAATTTTTGGTCAAATCAAAAATGAGCAGAAAAAGGGAACGAGGCAAATAATGAGGAAGAAATAAAAAAGAAATAAAAAGAACAAACAAAGAACACGGCAATAGAAAAACACAAAAAGTGCGCATCACATGACACCGATGTATGCATGTAGTGGCATGTACAGCAATATCTTGATAATATTGCGTTTTAGCCTTGAGTGAAAGGACTTGGATTTTTGTAGAAAAAACAATACAATACAAATATGCTCTCACAAAAAAAAGTCTAAATCCACGGCTGCAATTGTATTCGAATCACTGCTGCGATTATTTCTCAAACAGAAAGCATCTTTAAGATATGGTTTTGATTTGTGTTCAACTTTAGTTATACTACGACTTGGCTGTTCCTATTTGCAAGTCTTAGTATGCCATGTGTCACAAAGAATTATTTTTTTTAAGCAAGTAATCAATGAATAATTTCATTGATCAATTCAATGTCATGCACAAATCAAGGAAAAATAAGACTGCATCTATCGTCCAGCTTGCACCAAATGGCAGAAAGCTCGGACAATGCCATACATGGCAGCTGTCAATTTGATGCAACTTCAGCAAGGTACAATGGGATTGCCTGGAAGTCGCGGAAGACGCAGAACACCTCAAAACGCAATACACATAGGCAAAACTGGCAAAACTGATCAAAACTACGTGAGTTTTGTTGGAAACCTTTCAAAAAATGTTCGAAACTTTCCTCTCGATGCGGCCTTGGGATTTGCTGGATCATCAACTGTGGAGTCGTATCTGGTACCTTACAATCACAGCACGGCCTAAATTGACAAGTGGCTCAAGCAAAACAAGGATCATCAAGTACTACACTCACACCACTGAGAAGTGCTTCGAAGGCTGGAGCGAGACAGGCAAAAGGCCACACAGAGTCACACAGTCACACATGGTGCTATTTGTGCTACTGGGTGCATTACCACACATTAATCAGCCACCTTTTGAAAACTCAAGAAAAGCTAGCTGGAGTGATACTAGAAAGATCTAGAAAGAGTTCAAAGATGTTCAAAGGTTCACGTAGCTTCTGGTTTTCCAGCGCATGCACTTGGTGCAAGCCAGCTACCGGCATCCAGCGCAGGCGGCTCCACCAAACCTTCCGCACCACGGCAAAAGCGCCCAGGCAAAACACCTACATGACAGTGGAATAATAGAACATGCATGAACATGCACAAAGGCTGGCGGGAAGGACAAGTTTTACTCGGCAGTTGCCAAGGTTTTGAGTTGAGCGCGTCCACTTCAAGTGTGCAAAGGACAAATAAGGTAAGGACAACCAACACGAGCACTGCCACATGAGAAGACTAATAAGAATGAACTCACAAAGAACTAAAAACACAGAAAACACAGAGCAAGGGCCTGCAAGAAAGATAGCTCGGTGCTGGGTTCGCCCGCAGAAGCGTAAAGCAAAAGTGGCCTCCTCCGCAAAGTAGCTGCCTGAAGAGTGAGAAGAGGAAAATGTACAATGCTGGCCGTGCTGTTGCTTTTCAGTGACCTCAGGTTTGAAAATATGCTATAATATGCTATAATATGCTATAATCATCTATTGTCAACGTCAACAATAGAGTCTAGCACATGCAGTGGAACGTGGGAAGCATTTTCAAGCTCGGAGAGGCCATTCACCTGTCAGCTGCGACTGAAACGCAAAAAACCACCCACCAGGCTGCACGTTCTCACTCATCACCCAGACCTCCATTTCGCTATAAGGCAAAGCACATGGTGGCCGCAAGGCAACGTGAGTTGTGCTATCTTCTGGGCAGCGTCAATCCATGCGTAGGTTGAGAGTCGTTAAGTGCATCAGCACTTTGTCGTGCTATGTCGTGCTACCTGGCTACATGGGGTCCTTGGAGATCCTTTCAGCAGTTTTCACAAACTTCACGGCATTGGATATCCAAAATTCAAGAAGTCACTAGCATAGAAGTACCGTATGTGTGCCAAGGTCTCTTCACTCATATTTTTTCTGCCAAAAAAACGTTTCTGCCCGTTGTTGCGCTTTGGGATCTTCTTGCCGAGGGTGATATTGTAAATGTGAAGTACATGACGCAAGTCAGCTTCAAAGTTCTCAAAGCGGATGATATGTTGCGTCACTGAAGGGTCTGGGTCCAAGTAGTCACTCATAGGAATGAAGTGACCACCGCTCGTCTCCCCTTTCCTGAGACGGGGCTGCAACCAGTCGTTGAAGTCTTTGTCTGTATGGTAGCGGGCAGTCATGTAATTCACCCCTTCAAGGCCGCAATGATACTCTGAGACAAATCGGTCAATAGGATCTCGCACAATCAGAAACCAATCGTACTGGCGTCGCTTCTTGACAGGGAGATGCCTAAAACGGTTGTGCTGATAACCATAAAAAGGTCGGTCAAACATTCCCCAATTCAGCTTCTCAGGAAGCCTTTGACCAATTTCCTCGACAGTGGTCCCGCCAGTTTTGCTGATGTGAATGAACTTCAAGCCATATGGCCCTGGATGTTTGATTCGAGCCTCTGCATTCACCAAATTGGGGGATATGCGAGGCACCTCAGGCCCAGCTTCGTGAGCATCATGGGTTTCAACTGTTTCAACCTCCGCCTTTGCGTTGGCTGAGTTGGCTGATCTTGTCTCCACTTGTTTGCTCTCATTTTCGGAGGAATCCATCGGATCTTTGCCTATCTCCGGTTGAGATCGTTCCTGGTCAGGAACCGAGAGCACAGAATACCTTGCCAGAGCATCTTTATAGCTGACGCTGCAATCAGTGAAGGCATTGAACAGGATCATGGTGAACAAACCTGATATGTAAGCAAGAACGAAGTGAAGCAACGTCCAAACAGAGCACCATGCCATGGCCGGGAGATGTGACTAGCTTGTTGGCATGGAACATCTTCATACGTGAATGATTTTTATGTTTGTAGTCTAGCACCCACCTTCTGATTTAGTGCAAGTCATAGACCAACACTATTGACAGCTGGGAACAGGACAAAAGAAATGCCCCCTGTCAATGTGCAAAATGCTCTGATTGAACTATGCAAATGGCTGCGAAAATCCACATGATTACATTCATTCTGGAATCGAGTCTGACAAGAACACATAGTGATTTCTTCTGGACTTGTTGCCGACTGTGAAATGCAAGGACAAGTGGTGGTCATCATTGCTGCAGGCTGCAGTAATTGGAACATGTGCCTGCCTCGTCCCAGCTTTGACCCGTGCCGGCCACCGTATGCCCGGTTGAAGCCGTTCTGCGCAATGTTGGCCACACAGTCCCATGACGTGCCTGGCCGAACATGGCGCCAAACTCTGTGCTCGATAGCGCTACGCCCATGACACAAAAAAATGTGCTGAGTCAACATGACGTTGTGCTACATGATGCTACATGATGCTACATGATGCTACATGAATCTCATATGCCGGGATCTGGTTTTTGCCATGCTCCTCTATACCATCCACTTCCGAAAAAAGAAAGGTCAACATGCATTATCATGTGGCCACATGTACGAAATCACAATGTCGTGAGGGAAAACGTGTATATTAATTAATGACACCCCTTGGAATTCGGGGGGTTCCTCATGGTGTCCGATTCTATAGGTATAATTCGCGACCCCGCAAGGTATTTTGAAACCTGGCTCCTATAAAATCAGACCCCCCAAGGAAAATATGAACCCGAATTCACTATAGAATCAGTGCGCCCGAGGTATTCTCGAACCTATTTTTTCCTCACAGGTGGCTCTCTATTAAATCATGCCTCCCAGGTATATCTTATTTCGTGGTATAATTTCCTTGTTGTCCTATTTTCCAACACTGTAACAGAGGCTGGGGCGTGTGATTTTATAGT
>BGPT01000555.1:68002-88296 GCA_003297045.1 Symbiodinium sp. clade C Y103 | reverse complement strand
AACCCCCACGTTTTCATCCAGAAATCCCAATTTTACATGGTTAACCCCCACGTTTTCATCCAGAAATCCCAATTTTACATGGTTAACCCCCACGCTTTCATCCAGAAATCCCAATTTTACATGGTTAACCCCCACGTTTTCATCCAGAAATCCCAATTTTACATGGTTAAACCAACATTTTTGATGGAGAATCCCCCCACTTTTCATGCAGAAATGGCCCCACATTCGGCCTTGAGCCTTCAAGGTCTCCACCAGGTCTCGGCCGGCGGAAATGGGCACAGCGCCATCCGCTTCACCGTGGCAGCCCAGCACCGGCAAGCGCCTGCCAGTGGGTTCCCTTGGAAATGGAGGATTCAGTCAGTTCAATCAATGGATTAATGGGAAAATTTACAGGAAACCCATGGGATTTTCCCATGAAATATAGGGGTTTCCGGTTAAAATTTTCCCTTAAACCAATCCAGTCAGTTCAATCAACAAATCTGGGGTATGGGATAGTTAGATTGAAAGTTGATATTCCTGGAGGATTTACTGGAGATTTAAAGCTATAGTCATCTTGGAGTAGATAGAATATGGACGCGTCCAAAATGACAACTAAAATATGGGAATACCTGTGAATATTCTTGAAAGCAATATTCTACTTACTTAAGGATTATTATAACTATTTGACCCCAATCCGACTAGTTGATATTGGCATGTTGGCATTGAATCAGTCCAATGGTTTGCCACCGAAAATGGCAATGGAAACAATATATAGGTAAACCATCTACAAAGGAGTCATTTTAAAAGGCTATGTTCAAGTACCAGAGGGTAACCATGGAACCAACAATTACTAGTACCGTTAACAAACCATGGTTCTGAAACTTTTCCACCCCAATATCTAATATTGGCATGTTGGTACTTAATTGTACATTTGATATTTAATATCATTCTAATGAATCCAATATGTAATGGTCCAGTATTTTTGTTAATATTTTTGGATGCAATGGTATCAATCAAGACACTTAACTTGAGGGTGTGTTACAATGGAGGTACCCAAGACCATTGGTTTCCCCTTCGAGAATATTGTAAAATGACCAAAATTTGGATCGATTTCGGCTGATTTTGGGGTTCTCCAGTTTAGAAAGCCATCACATTGGCATACTAGTTTTGCTTTTTTGTGGGTGCTTGGGGATTCTTGGGGCTTAGACACTCTGAATCTCTGCATCTCCCCAAAAACAAACAGTTACTCAAATGACAAACATCTACACATCCAGATTCGCATACGCGCGGCATTGTATAATCTTACATACATCTACATCTGTTGGTGGATGTGGCTGGTAAAAATGTGCATAAAGCCTTTACGCTGCCAGATCAAAAACCCTTGGTTGTCGAATTTGGACCGAACCCAAATATCTACGACCTGCTGCCATGTGAACTTTATGCTATAAATATGACATTTGAGATGATTGTCAAATAATACATGGCAGAATTTTTCGACTCCAAGTCCACAAAACTATGACTATGACCATTTAATACTTGACTGCAACGGCTGAATTCATTCACACATTAACGACACATGTAGCTGTGTCATAAAATCCACGAGCACCAGAAGAGCCCCACCTGTTTGCGTCACTGAGGGCCACAGGGCTCCTGTTGCCAGTTGCTGGGATGTTCAATTGACACGTCTGGATCATCATTTGATGCAACACTGAAGATGCCGTTTCCTCTGGGCTGATTTAATGAACCGCTTATGTGTCCTCGGAATGCTTGGAATCGCCAACTTTCAACAGATTTGAATCTCATGGTACTGCAACTGTACTGCTAACGCTTTAGTTGGAGCACATGGCGTTTGAAGCCGCCACTGCCCCTCCTGCCACCACCGAGGCTCAAGAACGTTGAAGCCGCCACTGCACCGCCTAGCGTGGCGTCTGGGAAGCTCAACGCCGCTTGCACCGCAATGCAGCCGCCTCCGCAAACACATCCCCAGCGAAGATGGGCTGGAAATAGGTGGACAAGAAAGTGGTGCGGCAATGATTGGTGACTGATTGCTGCATACTAAACCAGCACCAACATCAACCAAACAACTCTTGTATACGTACACGTTTGAACCATAGCCACACAATGCCGCACACACACAGAAATGATGAGAATTTGGCATCCAAGGGGTCCTCCAGGGAGTCTTAACTAGTTCCTTCCATGGAAAAGATCAGGCAATTGCAGTTGGTGGTGCAGCTTCGAAAATCCAGTTTGCGCCGCCCCAGACTGTCGAATCTATTGAGAAGTCACATCGTTTTATCAGTATTTCTGCAAAGTCTTGAAATGCTCCAAATCTGCTGCATCTGGCAGGACTCCTTGGTTTCTAACCCTACGGGCCCGACCAGAACAATCGGCTTCCCTCCTGTCGCAAATTCAACGTGATCATGCATCGAACATTCTGCTACGTTGGCTCAAGTGGACCCACAACATTGGTAAAACTGATCATTTTGAGGATTAAACAGCCCTTAAACACCTTTTAAACATCTAGTCAACTTAAACATCTATGACACATCTATGAAACATCGATGAAACATCTATGAAACATCTACTGGGTACCAAACATCTATTAAAGATCTATTAATTATCTATCAAAAAACTATGAAACATGTACGCTGCAAACCCTACGTTTGACCGCCCCGGAAATCAAAGGGGGTGGCGGATTTGATCCCTTATGAAGATAAGTGGGAGTTAATAAACCATTCAACATATTTGTTCAGAGCGATTGACGGATTTGATCCCTGCTGGAAATTATTGGGAGTTTCAAAACTGTTCCACATGTTTTTCAAAGGGATTGGCGGATTTGATCCCTGATGAAGATAAGTGGAGGTTAGAAAAACATTCAACATATTTGTTCAGAGGGGGTGGCGAATTTGATCCCTGATGAAGATAAGTGGAAGTTAAAAAACCATTCAACATTTTTGTTCAGAGGGGGTGGCGGATTTGATCCCTTATGAGGACAAGTGGAAGTTAATAAGCCAGTCAACATATTTGTTCAGAGGGGTGGCGGATTTGATCCCTTACAAAGATAAATGATTTGATTCCGTATGGAAGATCTTGAATGAGTAAACGTATCTAAAACCCTAATGCCATCTTGGATCTCCCCCATTCATCCGTCAGTCCTGACTTGCACCGTCAAGTTGTGGCTACTGCAAGTCCCGGACCATGGCGCCCTATCTTTGTCGCTCAATCCCTCTTGTAACCACAAGTGGGTATGGTCACCGATTGCTTTGTGTTGGCTGGTTTGAGCCATGGTCCTCCCGGGTCCTTCATGCGCGATACTGCATGACTGCAATCCTGAGGTGTGACGAACATGTTGTTGTGAGGGAACATATATCATTACACTATATAATTTTGGGGATGGAACATATATCATTATATCATTTGGGGGGTGGTCGAACGTGGGGTTTGGCGCCAACATGTACTAAACATCTATCAAGCATCTACTAAACATCTATTAATGCTAGTTCTATCTAGTTCTGACATGTTTTGACTCATCCCCAAATCATTTCTTCCAAATCCACCAGCTCTGCCACCGACGCCTTGCGAGAAGCCACCTACGAAGATCTTCTTTCCAGGGACTCCGCGGGCCAGCTGCTGTCGAATCAGGTGATGTACCTGGTAGGTGAAACCCAGCTGATGGATGGATGGTCCCCAAAGTTGTGTCTGCCAATGTCTGCCAGAAAATGGTGTCGCCCCTAATGGGAAATATGACCACAAACGGCGGAACTTGGAGTTATAAGATGTTATAAGGAACATTTTTTTGGACAAACCCATATATCATCAGTAATTATGAGGATCTAGCTGGCAATGAAGGGGACTCAATCGCAATGGGGATCTAACCAGCAGTACATTTTAACCAGCAATAAATAGGGAATGGCGGAAATAGGAAGAATCAAGTGATTACATGGAGATACAAACGATGGGGATTTAAGTAAGGGAACAGAATGGAATAATTCATCGTCATCATGGATATGATGATGTATATGTATATACTGGTCATATATAATGTGGTATATTATATATATACTAAAAAGAAATATCAACAACTTGACATGATATGGGCTTGTCCAAAAATGGGGCGGAATACCCCAAATCAAAGTGGATCGTTTAGTATGTTTAGTAGGGAAAATGATGATAAATCACAAAATCATAGCATTTTGGCTCACTATTTTCAAACAAACCCAGTCCAATGGGGGGGGCATAGGAGAAATCAAGTTGCGTAAGCGCAATGATATCGGAGTAATCTAGAATGAATACCGAATCAAACGAAGAATGCCCTGATCGATACATGATCGACTAAAGAAGGTGATGTGAAAGTAAAACTAGGAAGCATCAAGCACTACTAAAATAACGGAGAGAGTTCGTGTGCCGCCAGTGCTCCCTGGATGATTGGATGACTCATAATTGATGACGATGAAAGAATGTTGTTGATCTTGCATATGCGTGTGTGCGAGTAATGCTTTGTCTGAAACTGTTGGAAACCCTGAAATCCCATGGTTTACGACTGTTTAGATGTCTTTCCCCGTATGAGTGTGTCTGAAACTTAGGAATACCCATAACATCCATCCATAAAAGATCACATTCAATTGCCACTTTCATAGGGAAAATGAAAATGATGATGATCCACTTGTTTTTTTGGGGTGCCAAAAACGGTTCAGACACACCGCTGTGTTTCCATGGCCGAGGCACGTAGTTCACGCTGTCCTGCACTGCCGCGCTACCTGGAGCTGCCCCTCCCAGTGCTGCTTGGGTAAACCAAGAGCGCATGCCTGCGAGGCAACGATGGCAAGCAATGGATTATCCAAAGCGCAGCAAGACTTCTGAATGGTAGTTATTTATATTGTTTGGCCATATCATATCAATTTCATATCATGTTATAATATGTTATACACCGGGTTCGGAGTATATCATTATATATCTATCATTATTCAATTGGGATTGTGCCTATTTGTTTAGAATCATCTTGAGATATTTGGTCATGGTCACAGATCCATGTGGTTTCTTGGGTCAACGTTGAGCTAGGCGAGCTATTCCCACATCTCTTCCGGGTGGACAAGAGGAAACCCTTGGCCCTTCGGCCGCCTCCCAGTGAAGGTGCCGTCGGCAGCACGTAGCGCACCGATGGAAGCTGCAGCAGGTTGGGCAATTGGCTCACAAAGCCACGGGCGGAGTCGCCAAAGCCGTGCAAAAAAATGAAGACACCTCGGTGGCAGAGATTGGTCAAACCATGAAAACCCTGGTACCCAGCTGTTCACACCAAAATAGCTACTAGATGAGGATTATAGGATTCATCCCAAAAACTGTTGAGATGATGGGTTTTAACCCATCGCTGCATATTGGGCGATGGCCCTCCGCCCAATATTGCAACACTGCATCATGTCTTCCATTGATGGGAGTTTACGTGGATTTGAGTGTTTGGGGGCTACTGGTGTATTGATGGTACAACTATATATTACAACCAATTACAACCAATTACAACCAATTACAACCAATTACAAGCTACAAACCAGATGCAATGAGGATCGAAGTGCGGATTCTGCTAATGAGATCTCTCGCAGTGGTGAATGTCTCTTGAAGTCTCACAGAAACATCCTGCATTTCACTCTACCTGATGAATGATGAGGTTGTCCTCGCAGCGATATCTGCCAAGTCTGGCACCACAAAATGAGATCAACTGCTTGCATAAGTTAAAATATGTTAAAATTCTAGTTGCCTCAAAGAAGATGATGAAGATGGAGAACGGAACATCCCCCAACAATTGTAACAAATACATGGTTTCAAGTCTTCAATGCGTCTCCATGTTTTCCACTGTTTATTAAAAATCTGATTAATTTCTACGACACTCTTAGAGTGCCCCGACCCCGGGACCGCCACACTTTCCTTTGGCAAAGGTGCCATCTTCCGCAGGACTTGGAATCTCCACCAGCTCTCCGAACTGCGAAAACCTCTGGGAGTCTCGAGGTGCCTGCGGAAATCTTTGACCGCTGATCCATGAGATCCATGATCCATGGCCAGAAGATACCCAGCACAAACATGGCTGTGATGTTTTAGCTGCTTGGTGAATATCCTGCTGGAATATTCACTCATGGAATATATCTAAGATACCTGTATCATCCTGTATCCATGATCCGCAAATCCTGCTGGCTAGTAAATAATATATCCATTTTTTCTAAAGATCAAAGCAGTCATTTGGTGCTGCCTTTCCAAGACCTTGACCCAACTGATGGTGGCCCTCTGCAGCTTCCATCAGTCTTGCACCATAACAGATCTTGATGAGGTTCCCAACATGTTCATGATTGTTTTTTTTCTAATTCCAACAAAAATAAATGAGACACATCAGTAAGACAAGGAATTAACAGCACATGGCCACTTGACCAATAGTTCCATGTAGTTCCCCAATCCTCACGCCTTGGCATTTGAAGCTCCTGGCGGTGCAGTGTCTGCGACAGTTTTGGGCACTCCTCTGGCAATGGCATCTTTCACCCGATCCACCAGCTCAATTTTCTCGAAGCAATCCTCCAGGGACAAGGTTGACGGTTTGTCAAGCACAGTTGCTATAGGGGTCCCTAAATGGATTGCGTGAAACGAGAAAAAACGTGAGCACAAGACTCCACTAGAAGTTGGTAAAGAATCACACTTTGGTACTTTTGAGAAACCTATATGTACAATAAATATCAATAAATTACTATACAAATCTATACAATGTTGTTCATTGTTTTGCCATCTTTGCCCCCATCCATATGTTTTCTTGTTGCAGTCCGAATTGCCCAACGATTCTCAAACCTTTTGCGCAAGCTCCTTGTGTCGGATGCTTCGCTGCTCCAGGTATTTGCGCAGTTCTCGTGCCGGCCACTCCGAGACATCCTCTGGTAGTCCTGGAGGAGCAATGTCAGCGGCGACTCTTTGGGGGTCAATGAAAATTGAAATGCATGCTGACATTTCCTCATGTTCAAGAATGAAAAATAACTTTTCGGTGGCTATGTCGGCCAGGCAATTTGTGGTTGGGGTCACCCCACAAAGTGGTGGCTCAAGATGCTGAACAGAACAAAACCAAATTGATGAAACATGAATCGATGAGTGACGAGATGTGACGAGTGGAGTGATTAAGTTTCCTCTGGAACGGGTATGAGTGGACCATAAGTTCTATCCTGGAGCAATTGGAAGAGTGAAACCGTTCCCATTCGAATTGTCGCTTGTGGAGATAAAGGATATTCTTGGTGCTTGTGGGGCCTCCGAAATCCGCAAGCGCAAGCCGGTTGAAATCTGTTGAAACCAGCTTAAGTGTTTCAAACCCAACTGTATACTATCTACAGTATATAATCATATACATATACTATGACCCATTTCCAACTTGTAGAAAAGTTTCAATGCTTAGTTCAAAGCCAAACCCAATGGTACGGAATGGTGCATCTTCCCAGCTGCACTCCTTCACCAGCACTTGCAGCTGCACGCAAGTAGCTGCGGACCCTTGGCCCCTGCGGACCTGACCGTTGACGAAGCAAACCAGGCAAAATGGATCTGGCGTTTCGGTGCGCCTGGCTTCAAAATCATGTGGGCTACCCAGCAAATGTGGGGATGTTCTACGCATATCTACGCATGTACCTGTATGTATATATGATGTATAATAATATTAAATAACATGTATATAATTGTATATATACGTGTGTGTGTGCATATCTATACAACAAAATACAATATACATCAACATGCATACTCCCAGAATAGCCAAAACCTGATCTGGATACTTTGGAATGGATCCGAGCACGCATCATGGTTATCACTTTGCCACGGTTGCTATGGTCTATCCTTGTGGCTTGAGCCACCCCCCAGCAACACATCACCTGCAAGTGGTTATTGATTCAATGGGTTTGGTTGAAAATAGGGTGCAGTACCCCAAAATTGGTGGTGTATCATCATGTTTCTCATTTAATCCCATCCCCCAAGATTAAATTCCCTAAAAAAACCTGATTGAGTATTGAATCTCTTCATTTTGGGGGCACATATGGAGCGGTATTCTATGGGGATGGGTCAAGAGCTATTACCATGGGGGACCAGACATCCACTTACCAGCTACTTTAGCGTACCTTAATTACCAGGGTTTTGATCCATAACTGGCCCAGAACCACATGTTCGTCCACCTTGGGGGAAGCGGTTGAGGTTGATAAAGCTCCAACCGGAGCGCCTCGGCGGGGGGATTTCGGCAGCAAACATATGATGGGTTTCACATGCATCCATGCTGATTTATGTGGATTTATGATGATTTGTCGTGATTTATGTGGATCTAAATTCATGAGTAAGTACTTATCATCATTTATGATGATTTATAAGAATGATGTCTGACAAACATTGTTGTGGTTTTACGATGACCAATCCTTATTTGGGTCTTGAGTCCCTTTCCATTCAACTTCTCCAGCATTACTATTCTCTTGGGGTCTAATAGCGGATTCCAGGGATTCCGCACCAACAACTCCAAGGGAGGCAGTGGTTGGAGAAAACCGCTGCCCATCTCGTTTGAAGCGCGCTTTCCTTGTCCTTTTGTGAGGGTGGCATTTACTCCCACAAAAAACAAAGGCTTCTTGAGATGGGGATGGCCCCCGCACTATTGAAGGGTTGGCCTCGGGCATGTAAACTCACGTGAAATTACATTATGTATATATATATATATATTAATTATTGTTGAAGTTAAAGCAATGGGAGCTCGTTCAAAGATGCAGAATAGGCTCAAAAATGTGGCAAACATGGAAGGACGTACCAATGTCTACCATTGTTGTAGAAGGGCAACAGTTTGATGGGAGTTCCACATGGGATCCCACCAGCCATCCTTGGGAATCTTGGCAACGAGGCGCAAAGGTAGTGCCACAAGCACTGCCACGGCACATCGCCGAAACGTTCTCATGGCATTCCCACTGCTCGGCTATCAACTGGCTATCAAGCAAAAGTTCAATTTGCGAACAAGGCTGGGTTCAAAGGTCCCTGTAGATTTTCACTGCCAAAAACTGCCTATAGTTCCTGCCTGGATTCTTTCATGTTGAGGCACCAACCCTTGAAGTGCAAACTAAAACTGGGATTATTTTTGTAAGGCACCTCTGCATTGCCCTAAACTCTTGTAGAAAGCATCCATGTTTCGCCACTCCAGGAAGCTATCATCCACACCTCTGCGTCCATACTCTTCTTCCATCTATTTGGAACAGCTCACAGGGGCAGTCGAAGGAAAATGGCCACAAAGTTGCACTGTTGCACTGAACTGAATGGAACACTATGGGTGCTAGATTCATCTAGATTCTAGATGGGTGCTAGGTTCATCTAGATTCTAGATGGTGACTGCGAGTAAAGTGGTCCTAAACCAAGAGCAAACAGAGAGCAAAGTGAAAACCCAATGAACAGAAAGAAATTGACGTTAAAGGCGGTCACTTTGACTTTCGAATCCTTTTGTGATTGGCATGCATGATCATGATCATGATCATGATCATGATCATCATCATCATCATCATCATCATGATCATGAATCACTATATAAATCATCATAAATCCCAGCTATTGTGATGCAATAAACCCTGTGTTTCACTGCTCTGAAGTGCCATGATGTCCACGTCGCTCCCCACGAAATCGCTCTCAGAATCCCTGCAAATTCATCACCGGGGCCGATCGCTGGACTCACTGGACAGTGTCTTCACCTCGTTTTCAAGGGCAAACTGGGACAGCTGGTTGGGGATTCTTATCCCAGGATAACAATATCTGCAGTACATATATGGATGTGCATCTATAATAGACATGCACAAGAATTGTTTATAAGTTGATATCAAAAATGGTGTACTATGATATATGTATATGATATGTGCATATCATAGTAAACTCTACCCTGTTTAGTTATGTATGTGTATATATATATATATTATATAGTGAAACTGCATCTTACAACTACATATCTTAAATATACTTTGCAACTATATATATATATATATAGACACTGTGTATAATATATGCTATATTGCAATTATATCAACTATAGGTTATGCATCTATATTACAACTATGTATCATAGCTATAGATTGTAAACATACATATAGAAGTATACATGATAAGTATACACTACTACTGTATGATATTACTACTGTATGGTGTTATTCTATACTATAGGTATACATTACAATTACATATCACACGAATGAACTACAAGTGTATATTGTCTTTGATATTGATATAAAATGATATAAATATAATATGAAAATATTACCATTGTATGTGAAAACTACATTCTATGTAAAAATATGTAAAACATAGGACTATTAGGTCAAGCCAATTCATAAGAGGGGATGCCTGCTAGCGATCTCCGCAATAGGATCTTTGCACTTCATGAACCGCTCCAGGCAAGAAAAGAGATCTAGAGNAGGTCAAGCCAATTCATAAGAGGGGATGCCTGCTAGCGATCTCCGCAATAGGATCTTTGCACTTCATGAACCGCTCCAGGCAAGAAAAGAGATCTAGAGCGGGATTAACGGAAGGGCAGGCAAGCCATGGCCAATTCACTCGAATTTCATGTCGACACCTGTCCAATTGTCCACAAGAGTACTATCAGGTCAAGCCAATTCATAAGAGGGGATGCCTGCTAGCGATCTCCGCAATAGGATCTTTGCACTTCATGAACCGCTCCAGGCAAGAAAAGAGATCTAGAGCGGGATTAACGGAAGGGCAGGCAAGCCATGGCCAATTCACTCGAATTTCATGTCGACACCTGTCCAATTGTCCACAAGAGACTATCAGGTCAAGCCAATTCAAAAGAGGGGATGCCTGCTAGCGATCTCCGCAATAGGATCTTTGCACTTCATGAACCGCTCCAGGCAAGAAAAGAGATCTAGAGCGGGATTAACGGGAAGACAGGCAAGAGCGTGTGAAACTTTGAAGTGTATCTGAATCTCAAATATCTAACTAAAGATTTCTAATGATAGTGATTTGGTAGAATTTCTGATGATAGGTAATTTCTCATGAGTATTTCTAATATGTTCCAATGACTTTTAGCGGCTTCAAGTCTCTTTGACCAGGTCAATGCACCGATACCCCGCAGCGCCACCGACTCAGCCAAAGGGCGTCAAATGGGGGGCCTGAATCTCGCAAGAAAGCTTGAGCAAGGCACCAAACGGATCTCGCAAATCTAGGACTAGGCATGTTTAAGGCATATCGCTTCATCCATAGTAATTTTGGAATATTGTGGGAAAAACACAAAACCCAGTGTTTTGAAACAATGGCAACAAATTGGGGTACAACCCATTTCCGAGAAATACCATTTGGAAAAAGTGATGGATCTGATACCCACTGATACCTTTTTCTACTCCCTGTCTCAAAGTGTCCATTCGCTCGATTGTACAGTGGGGTAAATTTAACCTGACTAGAATTCACACGAATTCAAGTCTGATGTGCACGTTGGAAACATCCAGGAGTCTCATTGACCTCTTCACAACTTTCTGAACTAAGTTCTATGCTACTGCTGCATGTCGAGCATCACGCAACACCTTTGCTGGTATATTTACCTGCATTTGGGCGAATACTGGGCTAAATGTAATCTAAAGAATCAAAATTCATATGTCCGTACAAACATATCTTTTGAATACATGTATGTATATATATATATACACTCACAGATGTACATGTTGCATGGGTATGTTACATAGATATACAAATGCAAATGTTTGTCTGCATAAAATTTTACATACGTACATGTCATCATACCATCTACATGATGTATTTAGATGTATTTAGTATTTACATATATGACGACTGATAACTATATATGTATTCACTCACGGTTAGTCCATGTGCGGATGATCTGGGCATTGCAGCCAAATTCGCGAAGACTTTTTCCACGGCTCTGTTTGGTCGGCCATGTCCTACCGTAGCTTTGCCCGGACTTAGATCTCCTTCTTCTGCAGGGATGGCCTGGTTGGCGTGATGAGGCAAACTTCAGAGCAGTGTACGTGCGTGCAGGACACGTGCGCGATGGAAGTAAAGTGTTTTTGAATGTATAGAAATCCTGATAAACCATGATAAAATATGATGACATATGACAATATAATACAATCATAAGACATGATGATGATGATGATGATGATGATGATGATGATGATGATGATGATGATGCTAGTACATGATACATGATCATCATCACATAAAATGCCTTGGCACTACTTCGGCACTTCGAAGAAGTGCTGGCATTTTTTTTGCGAGGAGCTCCAAAAAGCTCCAAAAAGCAACAAGGGGCATGGCGCATGTCCACGGCGATATACAAAAGAAAAGGATAAGTGCTGCAGAGAGGAAACAAAACTCCTTGAAACCAAGTACGGCAAGCAAAAGAAAAGTATAAACTTGAATGTAGGTAAACAATAATAAATAAACCATCCCCAATTTCACCATAAATAGGTGGTAAAAACCCTTCCCAAATGGGTGGTTTATTATTGTTTTACCCACATTATTCAACTTTCAGCTTGTTTCAATTTTCCACTGCCAATCCGCTACACAGCTGGGGTGTCCCCGCGGCAGGGATTGCTTCAGCTTTTCAGCCTGACAAGACGAGAAGGTCCAGTTAGAACATTCTTAGCCTCTGGTAATTTTAACCATGGAAAATTCTTGGAAAAATGATCATGAACCATGGCATTCTAATTGATTCAATTGAATGGAATTACCATCTTGAAATCTAAGAGTTTGCTATGGAGAATCACTATTGTCTTCACAGGTAAATCATCTACAAATTGGTCATTTTCCATGGCTATGTTGAATTATCAGAGGATAAATAAGAGATCCTCTCGCAACTTAACATATACCCAGTAATTAATGGCTGCAACTAATCACTGGATTCCCTGCTGTTATTCATTACTTATCTTTTGAATCCCCAGTTATCTATTAGTTATTTATCCTCTGGGAATGGGAATTTACTATAGCAATGGGAACATGACCCATTTGTAGATGAGTGTGCTATGAAACATGGCTATTGTCCATGTCTATGTTGGAATACCAGAGGATATGGGGTCATTTGCCATATGGCAGATCACACCGAAAAAAAATGTGAGTACTTATGGGAGATATCTCATGAGATATCCATTTTTAGCCAGTTTTGGACTCAAATGTTGCCCAAAAGATATGGGACTCGATAACCAATAACTATGGTGATATGCCTACTATAATTGCTGGCGGACACGTACATGGAATAGATTCTGGATATAACTAACAAACATTGAGATCCCATTGTCACGGAGGACATCCGAGCCATGGCAAAAAAAAAAGGTGTTTTCCCGTACCGTGATACTGGTTGGTAACTATATAGGTATTTGTATTCCTTATACTGGTTTATCATGATCCCAAATAAACCAGGTAGTATGCCCCCCATTATTGACCCATGAACCATGATTTATCAATTATGTCCCCATATTTTTCGAGGTTAAAAACGCGCAGAAAACCTATAATTGATGGTTGATAACCCATCAACCATCATTTCTCAATGATATCCCCATATCTTTCTCAACTCAACACCATATTTTATATAGTTGATGGTGATGTTCCCCTTAAGAAAAAAGAAAAACAACTTGTTGAAGGACTCGCCTGATTCCATCCAGGCCTTGGTCTTGTCGGTCATGATCAAAGTGTAGAGGTATCGGCTGCACCTGAAAGGACCCCAGCGCTTGGGAACTGGGAGTTGTCAGCCTGAAATTTCCTGAATATCTATGAATATCTGGTGTCTATGTGTATCCATTCATGTATAATATATATCATGGTATCATATCCATGTAGATATATACACCAACACATTACGCCAGAAGTAGTGAGGGATTAGCATGGGGTATGTTAGAACCCCATCATTGTGGCATGGTGGAGCACCACAAAGTCGGGGGTTCCCGCCTTCCCAAAAACATTTCTCACTCCGATCCTACAAGCCACGGAAAAGAGGATGAAAACAGCATGAAACACTCAGAGGCATGCTAAAATCGGCTGAATAGGCTGAACCTACCAACCAGGATTTACATGGATTTACATCATCGCACTTTCTGATCTTCCTGATGATTCCATGGATCTCTACCGACATCCTGCCTGATCTTGAACTTGGTCTGGGCTCCATTCTTCTTGATCTTCACCTCAGACTGCGTGGCTTGCAGGAATTCCTCTGGCAAGTTGCTGGTTTCAAGCCCTTGAGAATAAGAACTCGATTGAGGAGAATCGTCTCAAGTAGGGATGGGAAATGAATGAACATAAGTAGAAATGTACATACATATTATTGTTATCATTGTATACAATGGATATATATCATTATGTATACTGTATATCATTATGTATATATAATTCTATAGACGATATAATCATCTAATTATATAATTAATCACCTAATCATATAATTGTATACAATCGTATCATCATATGAATGACTATGTAATTATATAGTAATATATAATATATACAGTAAGTATATACATTTATTGTTCGAATATATTCAAACCACCAAGCAATCATGACTTCAGATTCATCCTCTTACCACCGAGGAGCAGATCGGGCATCCTTTCTGCGGGCAATCTGCAGGAACCTATCGATGGGCACCGGATTGAAGTCATCCTGTAAGCCTAGGGTAAAATGACTGGATCTACCCGCTGGCCATCAAACATGGCTGGGAAATCCCCTATCTATGGAGGTTTATTTATAGCTGGGAAAATCATCGAACTAAATGATGGGGTTGACTACCACAGAATACACGGAGTTGTGGATTAAAATCCAAGTGCCCATGTCCCATGTTGTTTTACATCGTAGCTGATCAATATGCATGGTTACCTCCCAAGAAAATAGATAAGAAGCACAGGTGTTGACCCCCATATATCTAAGCCTGCCATAAAGAAGATGTGGAGGATGGGGTGCACCCAATAAAAACTGGACAGTGACTGTTGAGATCCTCACATCCATATGGGGCTGCAAAATGAACAAATCATAACAAATCCAATACTACTACAAGGGTTTCTACGGTGGCATTCAATAATAGCGGGCAGGGCTACACATGCAACAATTTGGGGTGTTTAATGGTGTTTACTTTCAACCTGCAACCACATGCCTGTGGATCAACTTTATCTTTGCTTGAGGCAAAGGACAGCAATACGGCATCAGCAGATCCATCGTTTTAGGACCCGGACCAGGGGCGGACGACCAGGAAAACCGTCCAGCAGGACACGGCTTCAACAGATGCTTTGCACCTTTCCGACGCCCTGTTGCTAGTCATTGTGGGTTCCCGTAACAATGCCAGGTTCGACTACTTTGGAATCAGCTCAGCTTGATGTTGGTCCTTTGGTCCTTAGGCATCAACTGCTGGGATCTTTGATCTTGCCACGTTGAAGCTGGCAGAAGTCTTAGCTGTCTCCACTCATCCAAGGGCAATGAAGTTAACCGCTCAACCGGCTCAATAGGCTCAACTTGGCCGCTGGGCTGCCATCTCTTCCGAGAATCTCTTGATGTTGGCGAGCCCAACCTCCGTACCTGCAGGGGGCGCAACAAAAATCCTGCGGAATGGAACTGTCTTTGGGAGCGCAGCGACATTGTTGTCAACTAATCCCTTCCCCCTATTACTAAATCTCCCCCAAATACTAAAAACAAGGGTCCATCTCCAATTTTGGGAAATTTGTGGTTGGCCAATTTGACTTTTAANTAATCCCTTCCCCCTATTACTAAATCTCCCCCAAATACTAAAAACAAGGGTCCATCTCCAATTTTGGGAAATTTGTGGTTGGCCAATTTGACTTTTAATTGATCCCCTTTAGAAAACAATTTAAAAATAAACCTACCATTTGTGNTAAATTGAGATTTAATTGATTTTGAAATCGAGAAAAATAGTTTTTAATATTAAGGTCCGGCGCTTACTATTAGGGATCCGCTTCGAAATCCAATTTTTTTTAACGTATTAATTGCGTTTTAAACTGAGATTTAAGTGATTTTGAAATCGAGAAAAATAGTTTTTAATATTAAGGTCCGGCGCTTACTATTAGGGATCCGCTTCGAAATCCAATTTTTTGCAACGTATTAATTGCGTTTTAAATTGAGATTTAATTGATTTTGAAATCGAGAAAAATAGTTTTTAATATTAAGGTCCGGCGCTTACTATTAGGATCCCCCCTAATAATAAATACCCCCCTAATACTAAAAACTACCCGAGGTGTTTACTATTAGGGGGCAGGGGGTTTAGTATTAGGGGGAACGGATTAATATGTATATATATATATATATCAAATATTTCACAATATCATTTATTTATATATAATATATGTATGTATGTATGTATGTATGCATGCATGCATGCATGCATGCATGCATGCATGCATGGATGGATGTATGTATGTATGTATGTATGCATGCATGCATGCATGCATGCATGTATGTATGTATGTATGTATGTATGTATGTATATAGTACATATATATATATATATGCATTCATATGTTTATATGTCATGATATATCATGCATATATATATATATAAATGTCATACATATTATATATCTACATATCATACATATTTGTGTATATATATATATATACACATATCATACATATTTACTGCATATATATATATGTCATACATATCATATGTATATATCATACATATCATATGTATATATCTTATATTTCACATACATTATATATATACACCATATGTATAGCATACATATATGATATATCATAGAGACAACATACCCCCCCCAACCCGGCACATCCACAGGGGGGGGGAGGGAGAAGAGTTCAATACATACCATACATCAGACCCCTCCCCCTCACCCGGGGGGGAGGGAGGGGGGGCCGAGCGACGCTGCACCATATATATATATACATGTATATAGTCAGTAGAGGGTGATGTCAGGGTTCATATTTTCATACCACCCCCTAACCAAAACCCTGTGAGTTTTATCCGAACATAAAATCATAACAGTCTATTTCATCATCATAATCCTGAACCCTGACACCATCCCCTCATATAATTTTATGATAAAATCATTATCATAAAATCATAAAACAAAAAAACCAAAACAACCTAATCAATACAATATACAGTAAAACAGACTATACCAAAAATCATAACAACATACCAATCCCATCTTTCTACACCCCTATAACCCTAATACAATCAACATCTCGCTACTGTGTGAGGCGCAGACCTCAGAAACTCAAGCTGGTCATCAACCTTCAGAAGAAGGTTCGCGATGACAGCAGTGAGGGGGCTGGGAGCGGTAGGTGGTTTCAGCAGTCCATCCTTGGTAGTCTTCAAAATTTGAGTTCAGATATTTGAGGTATTTTGATGGGCATTCATCAGAGCATACATTTCACTTACTGTAGCAATTCGCAAATCTCAAGTGATTTTTCAGCAACGCTTGTGAGCCTTGTATCCTTCGCAATGTCTGTCGTTGCTTTCTTTCGTGATGACAACGGGCAGACCTTCCCAGTCCAGTTGAATTCTGGCTGTGTCTATAGCGCCAGTATGTTGCGGGACAAGGCGATGACCACCTTTGACAGGTCAGCCTTCCAATCTATGACCAATGGTGAGCTTCAAACCTTCCTTAACCGTGTGGGTCTCAAGATTGCCAAGAGTGCCAAGAAGGAGACTATCCTTAATGAGTTTGAGGACAAGTGGGGCATCATCCTCCGTCAGGCATCAGAGAAAGAACTTCCATCAGTTGCCGACACCAAGGGCTACAAGGATGAGGCGCAATCTTCGGACATTCAGCCTCCCCCTGTGGCTGACACCAAGGATGACAAACCCAGCGACAGTGAAGATGAGCAGAAGAAGCCTGATTTCACCCTTGTTCTCAAGAGTGATGATTTCCCACACAGCCACATCATCAGTTGTAGCCGGCACTCTCAAATCTTCGAAGTCAAGCAGGAGTTGATGAAGATGTTGGTGATGATGTCTGACAAGGACATTGACAAGACTGACTTTGGGGTTGGCGACGAACAGGATTTGATGGCTCTTGCTTCTACGATAGAGTTGTGGGACAAGGATGAACAGCAGAAGTTGGACGACTTCTCAACCATCGGTGAGCATTTCGGGTTCTATGCTGGTGATGGGGAGATGAAGGTGAAGCATCAGTCAAACCCTGCGAACTTGTCTGAGATGATGCTGATGTTTCTGAACACCGGATGCTACAGACTTGCGGAAAAGGAGGGCACTATCTATGATGGAAAGGTCATCAACATCAATGATGTCCCTGTCGAGGAGAAGAAGGGCCGTATGACCATCAAGACCAACGACATTGCCCTCTACTACGACTTCACTGAGCGGGACACTATACAGGATGTCTATGATGCTTTGGATGAAAGTGCCATCTACTGTAATGGCGAAAACGGTGTCTTCAGGTTGAAGTATTTGACCAGCCCGTCCATTCTCTTTGCCTACCAGCCCGTCTTTGCTGAGTTTGGGGACAATCCGTCCTTTGAGTTGGTTGCCACACTTAGGGGGGGAGCCAAGCAGACCAAAACCATTGTGAAAAAGGACGGCAATGTGCTCAAGCGTGGAATGTTGAATAAGATTGTGGAAGCCATCAAAAAGGCAAAAGCTTCAAAGTCGGAAGCCATTGATGTTGCCCCCCGTGTCTCTTCCGATGCTCTCAAGGCAATGGACAAGCTGGAAAAACTGGGTCTTGCTGATGCTGTGAAAGCCTATGCTGTTGTGCTTCAGAAGGTCTCTGCTGAGGTCTTGGGTCAGGATATGGAGACTTCGCAGTTGGCTGAGTGTCTGAAGAACAACAAGGGCGACCTGAGGCTTGAGGCATTGATTGACACCTTGGTTTCAGAGACTTTCAAGGAGCTTCGTGAGTTGAAGTGGCAGGTTGATGGGGTCTATGAGACTGGACTTTTGACAATGGAGCTCATTATGACCCGCGCCTTCCTCAACGAGAGCTCGGCCACTTGGAACTGGGCAAAGATGAAGGATATGATTGAGGCAGAGATTGGTGCCCGTAGCAACACCGACTGTGTCAAGGAGTTGGCTGATGTCCTTGAAGAAATGGAGCTGTAGATGAGCAACAGTTTCCATCGGAAATTTTAGCGCCTGATTTCACACCAAATGGCATTTGTATAGATTGATTGATTGGTGTTGAGGCATCGGTGCTTGGTGGGTATTTCACATCACCAGATATTGAGGGGTGGCTTTCCAGAAAAAAAGGTGTGTGTGCGTGTGTAGCTTGAATTCGCATCCTCCACCAGTAGTGGAACCTCCCTCCACCATCAGTGGAACTGAATTTCCCACTAAAAATGTATTGTTCCACCAGTAGTGGAACCATCCTCCACCAGTAGTGGAACCATCCTCCACCAGTAGTGGAACCATCCTCCACCATCAGTGGAACCTCCCCTCACCATCATCATTTATCACCGCACCCTGTCCGCAGGTTGATGACCGGCAGTGGAAACCCAGAGATTAGAAGAGATGACACTACCAAACAGTCTTCAGAACCTGACATATTTTGGCAGTTTCTTCAACCAGAACTTGGAACAACTGAGCAATGCCAAAGAGTCTTCAACTTTGACATTTTGCGGTCAGTTCAACATTTTTTTTTGGGGGTCTTGGGGATTATATAAATATATAGCATACCCACATACCCCTATACACACATACTATATTTATCCCTTTTTCATTCACCCCCCTGACCTTGGACAGAAGGTTCGGCATTGGTCTGGCACTGGTCTGGCACTGGGGTTGAATGGGTAAAAATAAATAAATNCATTCACCCCCCTGACCTTGGACAGAAGGTTCGGCATTGGTCTGGCACTGGTCTGGCACTGGGGTTGAATGGGTAAAAATAAATAAATATAAATAGATATGATAGATATATATTTATTTATTTATCTTTGGCGAAGGCAACGCCACAACTGCTGACCCCAATAGTGGCAGGAACAGTATTTCATCCGTGGCAGTCGCAACTAATGAAAGCACACAACATTTACAGCAGTCATAATTTCTTCAACCAATGCCTGTGGTATTCTATACAAATCCTTTTGTTTAAACAGTGTGTAGCCTTCTTTCCAGTTTTCTTTTTTNATTTACAGCAGTCATAATTTCTTCAACCAATGCCTGTGGTATTCTATACAAATCCTTTTGTTTAAACAGTGTGTAGCCTTCTTTCCAGTTTTCTTTTTTGCCACTGGGAGCTCTTTGTGCTGTTTCCTTATGACGGTTTCCATCCATCATTCCACAGTCCTTTTTACAAAGTGGTCTTGGTGTCCAAGTGTCTAAATTAGTCCATAACCTTGTTCTTTTTCTGTATGGCATCCCATAC
>BGPT01000555.1:54944-65391 GCA_003297045.1 Symbiodinium sp. clade C Y103 | reverse complement strand
ATTGAGATTTAATTGATTTTGAAATCGAGAAAAATAGTTTTTAGTATTAAGGTTTGGCGCTTACTATTAGGGTCCCCCCTAATAATAAATACCCCCCTAGTACTAAAAACTACCTGAGGTGTTTATTATTAAGGGGGGGGGAGGCTTTTAGTATTAGGGGGAAAGGATTAGGAAAGAGAAGGTGCTGGGAAAGGACACAGACATACTAGACATCTATAGACATCTATAGACATCTATAGACATCTATAGACATCTATAGACATCTATAGACATCTATAGACATCTATAGACATCTATAGACATCTATAGACATCTATAGACATCTATAGACATCTATAGACTAATTATGTACTAAACAATTATAGAAGATTAGAGAAGAATTTCCGTCCGCATCGTCCAAATCTTCCCAAAGGATCCGCCATGTCATCCTTTCATCTCTCCGCCTGTCACAATCGCCTGGTGCTTGATCCGAGTCATCAAGCATCCCATGCATCCTCTCAAGCCAAAGCCTAAGATCATCTCAGATCCACATGGAAATGTCACAGCACCTTCCACCTAAGCTATCCGCCACCAGAAAGATTTGCCTCCGGACACCTAACCGAATCTGTATGTGCTGGTGCTGGTATCCTGTGATTCTCCTTCATCAATCTATTTCAGTGCTTATTATTCATGCTTGTTTACCCAATCTTTTTGGTGTACGAATCCTGAAACAGATTGATTGGCCCCCCCGCCCCCTTCCCCTGGCGAACCTGGAAAAATGAACCTGAAACGCATGAAGCAAAATGAAGCAAAGAAGAAGGCTCTGTAGTCAAACTTCGTCATCTGATCATCCACTTGGTGCAGCTGGAAAATGCCCTCGCAAATGAGGCAACCACACATAGCACTGCCAACCCAGCGCGCACTTTCGTTCCTTGATCAAAGATCAACCAGGAGAAGATGGCTGGCAGCTTCTTACTGCTAGTCTCATGGGTGACATCGCTTGTTTTGCTGCCTCAATATGCCTCCAGATCAATGAGATCAGGGCACTGGTCAAGTTTCAACCAGTCTCAATGAGATTTCACGGACGATTCCCACAACAGAGCTGATAGCATGGTGATCCACAAGCCGATGGGAAAACCCATTCGCTGCGGTACCTACACGTAATTGTAATTCCTACAGAGAGAAAATATCCAACCTGACCTGATCCACCTCTGATTTTCTTAGCTTAACAGCTTTCACACAATGAAAGCCCTGAAATCAAAAGGATTGCCAGCAACAAAACCCGGTGATCTGATTGTCAGCCGGGCGTCGGTTTCACATCTCTGAAGGTTATGGGAACAGAAATGCCATCCATATGTAGCAGAAAGGTTCCACCTTCCGACAGACCCCCTTGTACATCTGAAATGCCTGGCCATGGTGAACGGAAGACTATCAGGGGAACCTGAAAAGGGATTGGCTCCAATGGCCCATTTGAAATCCAAAGGCAGTGAATCCAAAGACTCTAAAGAACCTGCTTCTGCAGACCAATCTTGAAGTGAACATGATCAAAATATCTGCCAAAAATACCACTTACCTCCAAGTTGCTCTTGATGTCTGGGTCCCAGTCAGGCCACCGTTGCAAGTCACCCAGAAAGGCCCAAATCGTGTCCCGGCTGGCCGAAATCTCTGCGCTGCGCTCACAGGGCGCCATCTCTGTGCAAACGATTTGACGATGGCAAGATAAATTTGATATGTTGAATAATGTGGATTTCCCTGTGATTGTTTCTCATGTTTCTGACTTTGTTGTCTCTTGAAGGGACAACAGAATATGAACTTTGGGTTCCATTTCAAGATATTGTTTTCGACTTAGGAATGTTTGACATTTGATTGCCATTGCTGGAAGACATCGGGACCAATTTGAAGAATCAACTCTCACGTGATTTCCGACACGACTTAACATCCGCCAAGGGGTGGCATGATCCCAGTTCCGGTATTCCCTCCACACAACGCGCTGAAACTGTTGGGATTCCATTTGACCCAAGTCGGCTCTGTTGCTGATGTTTTCTCAGCCAACTGCAGAGTTTACAAGCAAAATAGCTATATATGTTTTCACGTGTGTCGAATTTTGTGCATGTTTCTTGAAACAATGCATAGGATCGTACCCACCACAATGATCCTATCTACAGCCAGAGAAAATTGTAGCCGGGTACGGTCAGGGGTCCGTGGGTTTTTCGGGCCCCAGATTTTGACCGTAAAGCATGACCCCTATGGGCTATGTAAAGTGTGTGGTTCAAGTAGGACTCAGTTGACCCTGAAGTAACTAGGGATACAAGCACAAAATTGGTCATAGCAACCCTGAAGATATGAGCCTCACGGCTTGCTTAGCAAATCTAAGTCTAACTAAGCAGGCATGTCAACCATGTTGACCTTTTGCGGAATGGGACTGGATCAGCCAAAAAATCATCATCACTAGTGATTCTTCTCTGATTTATCTACTGGTGGTCTTAAATGGTTTTGACAAAAGGATATTGGTCACCTGAGACCCCCATCTGAGGAAGCACCCCATCTGAGGAAGGCACGCCCTGATCTCAGTAATCTGCTTGGGCATGATGTCTGAATGGATCTGCCTGCAGGGGCATCAGTGCTGTCAAGAGAGGCACTTTGCCAAGTTGGTCACTGGATGTTACTAGGAAAAAATGGGTTTGTTATGAAAATTTGGTGTTTTTGATGTATTCTTGTTCCAAGCTTTTGGGTTGAGAGTTCTGACTGTTGCAATTAAAACACTGCCCAGACTGCCTCGGATGCAATGTGCCGTTAGTGCCACCGGTTTCGAGCCAAGCTACGAGAAGAAGGATTGCGAGAAGAAGGATTGGGCGATTTGCAATACCTGTATAGTTGCAATAGATGTACAGCGCATTCATGTATATTCTAAATGATTCCATATAATACACATTTTGTATGATTTTGTTGCCACTCACTTTAGTGGAAAGAATGGGCCGCTTCGGTTGGAACAAAAGAGGCTTCCAATCATATCTATGTGCTTCCCAATCATATACTTTTTTGAGGCTTCCAGATTTAAAGGCTCTTCAGTCCAATCGGTTGGAAGGCACAAGTCTACTAAGCCTCCCAATTTCCTGGAAACAATCCACAATTTTGGCTCAAAGTCACACCTTGATCATCAATGATATCCATATGAATATCATATCTCATCATTATGCAATATGAATCAATACTTTAAATGAATCAAGGCTATTATAATACCAAGAAAAATCATGTATTAGCCATCATCTATTAGCCAGCAATTGCCATTTAGATAGTAGTATACCATCACCCAATGACCATCTAAATTAAATCCATGAATTTAAATTTTGCCATAATTAATGAGCATTTTCCCAAGATTTTCCCATGGTTAATTATCATCTAAATGGCTATTGATGGCTGCAGGCAGCTTTTCACTCCGCTTGCACTTGGCTCTGCCCCTCTGGCGCAGCCGCATACCACTGAGGAAGATCCTGGGCCATCAAGGTGTGGCAGGGTGCTCTGGCAAACCGCAACCAATATGAAAAACATTGAAAAACCAAAAACAATATCCAAAAAATAAACATGATATGAGGAAATCTCAGAAATTCCATGAACATCTATGAAAATCTGTTGAACGTCTATGAACATTTATTGAAAATCCATCAAAATCCATGAAAATCTCTAAGATCGGTCCTCTGGGTCGCCCTCATAGCCGTAATCACAGTAGATCTCCTTGGCACTTAAGTTCCCTGTGCAAGGGGATGGAACTCATATCTCATATCATCCATGGATGATAAATCAATATCTGTATATATATATATACATACATGTAAATCAATACATATAATCATATAAAATACATATGTATACACATATACATCATTATACATTATATAAATGTATAGATAGGTGTATCATATATACTCTCTGCCAAAAATTAACATAGACCCTGCCAAATCGGGAGTTGGAAGATGAGTTTCTACCAAAAACTGGCTATGCTCACGGTCTGTGTTAATTTGGATGGTACCATGGTTCACCTTGGCATGACATGGGCGACTTCCGGCATAGATGTAGGTAAAATGTGGCCAGATGAGGAAGCATGGGCAATCAGCCATAGAATGAAATATATGGATGTTACTCGGATGATCTGGGTGTACGTAGCACCAAGGCTGTCTGCTTCAATGTACTTTCAGGATGATCGCGGAAACTTGAGCCCTGTTAAGCAACCCACGGGAAGACCGCAGTTCCAGTATGATTGTTGACCAGGACTCACCAGGATTAAACACTTAACTTGCTATCTCCCCCTGTCCTCTTCGGCTTCGATGTCTCGCACTGCTCGAATGGCCTGGTATCAGGATCTGTCCCTAAAGATCCGAGAAAGCTGATATCCAAACAAGTGTATATATATATATATACATATATATAACACTATATAACAATATATTAGACACGGGTTACCCATGGATTAAACGATCCATTATGTACATATCTATTCAACATAATAGACACAAGTTGCCCATGGATTAAATCAGCCGTTATCTACATGTCTACTAATCCCATACAACTATCATCAACTCTCAAGTTGTATACTCTACCATTGAAGTAGATAATCTAATAGATATGGGGGTTCACATAAATGGGGGACCCAAACATGGATTGTTTGTAAGGGAAAATCCCATGGAAATAGATGCTTTGGGGGTACCATGGGGGACCCCAGCTTGGCCACGGCACCTTGATGACGCCGTAGCGCGGGTGATCGAAGACGTCGTACTTGGCGTTGTTGGGCTTGTGATGATTGGCCTTGTGCCCTAAGCCTCAGATTGGAGCATTGACCAACAGAAGTGACGATAGAAACGATCGCTGGGTGGGTGTCAGAAAGGTCGTGATGGTTTCACCATGTCACCATGTTTATCCCTGAATGTTGTCAAGTTAGACTGTGAACAAGCAATAACATATTATATACACATAATATCACATAACTATACATATACTCAGATCTTGGACTTCCATTATCCCCAAATACTCCAGTACATGCTCTGTTTTCTTTCACTATCGAGCAAACACCTGAGCTAAGGGGCATGCTGTGAAGGCATCCACGGGCACAAATGCAGCTGGCCTCAAAGCTGGGCTGCTGGGGGATACCCATGTCACCATGGGTTTCAATACTAAAATGGTCCAATTAGACTTGGATGATTTGGGGTACCCACATTTTAGGAAACCTCCATATCTTGTCGGGTCACTCACTGTTGCTGAGATATTCTGCAGGATTGCTCAGGAACTGATAAGAGACTCTAGTGAGTTCAGTCTGTGTCTGTGAGAAACTCTGCAGTCTGAGACGTGAATCAACAGATACCAGCTGCCAGCTGCCAGCCAGCAACTGTCACCTTCAGTAGTGAATTGATCCTATTTTTTTACGATTTACAGCCCCTTTCAGAATTCAAGATGATAATGTATGGATATTGATGGTCAGTACCCTCTGAGTAATCAAACATGACCATGGAAAATCACCATGCTTGATATGAAAATCATTCAGAAATGTATGCAACAAGCTTCAAACAGCAAAAACAAGAAACATAGAACAAGACTCGGTGTGCTATAAGCATGAGGGCTTGCACCGGTGTGACATACTTCCGGAAGGGTTTCCCACTTGAGCAGTCTTCAAAATAATCTATCGTCCTACTGTTTGGGTCATAGGATTTCCAGCAATGGATTCTGATAAGGTTTCATGTATTGGATTATAGTGAGTTGTATAGTGCGGTAGTACAACCCCCATATAATCATCAACTGACAGGAGTTTTTGAACATTCTCCATCATTGAATCACTCGGTGATTCTACGATGAGAGTTGGTTAATATATCTCATGATAGTCCATGAATATCTATGATTTATATCCTCATAAAATCAAATAACATCCCATTAGTTCCCTCTGTAAGTCCCCTCAATCAACTGCTCACATGTTCTGCTTCCAATCCCTCGTCAAGGTGCACATCGAGAACAGTCTCAGCATCCAAGGTGATGGTGGCATCGTTCCAGCGCCAGTCTCGACTGTCCACCTCCTAGAAGGTTTGATGTGGGAAGGAGCCCAAAGTGATCATTGTTTACACATTCTTACGACATGAGAAATGATGATTGACATTGATTAAGTGATGGATTTGGTGGTCTAACTATTCTCAGACAAAGCCAAATGGTGCTCAAAAATATTCAAAAATAATCTTTGGAGATAGCAGGCTGTAGATACGGCTTGTGGAAACTGCATCATAGATGAAATTAGCATTCAGTATTCAATAGTATTCACATCCCAGTGTCTTCCGGTATTCACATCCCAGTTGATCTTCGAAAATCCTACCGACACTGGATCTCAACATTCTCAATCTCTGCAACAGCCCAAAACCCAACTTTGATACTTTAGGCACTTCTAGGCCCTAGGGGTCCCCAAAATGTCAGGGGTCCCCAAATTTTTCCGGCCCTAGCAGCCTCATGGGTACATCGCAGGCCATTGTACCAACTGCACAGCTCCCCAGCTTTCAAGCTGCGTCGTGCAAAGAGTCCATCCATTTCCTCGGGGGACTTGTGGAAAGCTCTAGTGGTGTCCAAAAAATGAGGGGGATTTGTTCTCAATAAACCAGAAAAGGATTGAACCAGCAATAAGTGGGAGATACGCATGGCATGCCCATCAAATGGTGCATTTGATACAGTAGATTATGTTCATGGGAAAATGATGAACAATTGGATTTTAGATGTGCCCCATTTTTGACAAGTTCCATCTGGTCCTCGCAACTTGCTACAAAATTCTTGTCAATGAGACAAATAGTCCTTGCAGGAATTGAGGAATTGAGAACCACTTCAAACTAGGAGGCCAAGCAAAAAGAAGAAAACATCTGGTGTTTTGAATTCAGTACAAAGCAAGATTGGGATGCAAGTGTCAATATCTACATTAGTCTGTCTATATCGTCTATGTCTATATATATATATACATCAAAAATAGTCATGGGTCGTAGTAAGTCCAAGGAATTGGAAGCTTCAAAATACTTTACGCCAACAAAAATCACCAGCAGTGTGGACCAGCCGCGGTTCGAACTGCTGGGCGCCCCATGTTTCTTACCCCACCGACTATGAAGTTATTCTATCCCCACGGCACCCGGGGTTGTCCCAGCCCAACCAGAAGTTGCCCAAGGGCCTTTAGGGTGGTGAGCACATTGCCAAGTTTTGGTCGTGGGCGATGCTTAAAATGCCAAACAACCACTGGCACGCAGCACGCAATCATTGATCTTCATAAAATTGTCATGAGTCATAATTCCATATGTATAATTCCCACAAAATTCAAAATAGTCCAAAGAAAATAGTTTTCTGGGGCAATTAAATGGGGATTGCCACAAAGAGGGGTACCCCAAAATGCATGGTTTATGACGGAAAAAACACATTGAAATGGATGGTTTGGGGCTACCATCATTTATGGAAACCCTCAAATCCCTAGTGATAGTTATTGATAGTGCTTGAAAATCTGATAGAAAATGACTATCTAGATTACATTAAACTCCTATCAATTCCCATCAAATGGATAGTAGTTGATAGTTACAAGATGTTATAAGATGTAATCAAATTCCAGTCAATCAGACATGTCCATAAATTATTCTCTATTAAGGATACCCTCTGGTAAACTGACATAGCTATGGAAAATCACCATTTTTAATGGAAAAAATTACTATAAATCCCCATTTTCAATAGCTATGTTAATTTACCAGAGGATAAATCCCTATTGATTGATGGCGATTCCCCAACCACCTTGGCCGAGCTTCAGAGTTCATGCGGCTCTTTCGCACTTCCACCCTCTGCTCCTCGTAGAGATCTGGCACCAAGGGTTGATCGCAGAGCTTCTCTCTGGTGGAGACATCACCTGGGACAAAAATCTGGGGAAAACCATGGAGAACCTCCAAGTTCCCATAGCTAATGATGATTTTCTGATATGTTCAAATAATTTCTCCACTCAAATGCCCGCTTGGGGATGAGTCATGATCATTCTCCGCACAAAAATTGCCGGGGGACGATGAATGATATTTAATGATCAGTTTCCCTCTCAAACCGCCATTTCAAAAAGGTATCATCCCGGTATAGCCAGAGGAACATATGCTGAACCCATCTCATCAGGCACAAATAGCCAGAGGGAAGTTTGAACAGTAGATATGAAGGCACCAATGTACACCGAATATGAAGGGCTAGGTCGTGAATTTATGTGAACTTATCATTTTATATCATATTATGTGGGCATATTATGTGGACATATTATGTGGACATACTATGTGGACATATTTGTGACAACTTCTGACATATCATCATATTCCATTCCATGGTTAGGTACAGAAATGGTCAATAATATGGAATAACCATCCAGATCGCCGAAGGTCACCAGGTCCAATCCAGGTCCCCTGCGAAGCAAGCCACGGTGAACCTCCGGAATCTGCGATAAAACCTGATATCCCAGTGGATCAAAATGGCAGTTTTCCATTGAAGTCATTATTTTATTTTCAGTTTGACGTTTCAATGTGTATATATATATATATTAAATATGTATATATATATATATATTCATAATGTTCGTGCTAACCTCTTGGGCTCTGTCAGTCTACTTTCTGCTACGACTGCTATGAGGTGAAAACCCTGAGTCAGAGACAAGGGTACAAATAGTGGGGCCTTCAAGCCACGTCAGGCCATTATTCCTCAAGGTCCTAGTCATGTCTTTGCACGTATCTTAATACTGTCTGTACATGTATGACACAATAAAGTACATATACATAGAAGTCATCAATACACTATCCATACATATCCATACAATTACATCGTGATCATCGAATGGATAGAATAATGATCCATAGAATAGTTATATGACATATTGCGATATATATATATATATAACAAATATCAACAAATATCAATTTTACATTATCAAATAGATAATATATATATATCATAGATAAGTTCATAGATTATCATAATTCTTTGTCATCAACTCATCTCCAATCATCTCCTCCTTCCCTTTCTTTCAACACCAGCAACATATTCGGGCATGCGCAGCTCATTCACTCCCTCCAAGGTCAGTTTGGCAGTGGCCAGGCCCTCCTTTAAGGTGGCATAACGGCCGCGCCTGCCACGAGAAAAGACTTGGAACCCAAGAGACGCAGCGAACTTTGGGGGGTTGTGTGATTTTTTTGTGAAATAACAGCATCTCATGGTTGAGAAAATCATGTTCCCCGCAATGCGAAACTATTTTTGGACTCACTTTGTGAGCCCTACCTTGTCCCTCCCCTCAGTTCATTACTGGTGCGGCAACGTTGCGGTTCCGCCAAGGGGCTGGAACTCACCCTCCTGAAACGTGCCCACAAGGGCCGTGAGCCCATCGGGGAAGACATACCTAGCAGCTTAGGACCAGCAATCCATGTGGACTTCATGAGATTTCCCCCATGAAAAGTGAGATTCAACTGGCAATATCCGGCAATCTACATGGAAAAACATGGTCGAATTCCAGGTTGAATCCAGGATGGGCCTCCATTTGATTTGACATGATTTTACCCTTTTGGGGCTTTTTTGGGGTTTTACCATGGTTTTACCATGTTTCATCCGATTCCTTGAAACCCAAAGATAAGCCACTTGAAGATTATCCTGGGGATGTCAGTACCAAAAGAATACCATCGGATGAACATGAAAGCACCCAAAAAAAAATGGGAATCCACCAAGAGTATCATCTGTTTCAAGGTGATGTCACGTTACATGATGTTGTCTCCAGAGTGTTCTCCTGCTCCATCCACCTCTCCAATAACACCTTAGTGCACCCCAACCAGAGTTGATTGCCGAAAGTGCTTCATCACCACAATCCACCAAAGTCGGTCTTGTGTAGAAGAGTATGAACATATCCAAAATCCGAAAATCCTGAAATGCGCCGTAAAACAGATTGGCATGCAAATTCCGGATTGCTTGAGTATCCCTCTGACGTAGAGTGCATTGAAAAAACTGCAAGGGTGCCAAAAAGTCCACAAATTACGTGTGGTCTGTCTATGTCAGACGGAAAATCCATGGATTGACAGACCCCCCAATTCTTAGATCACATAGGAACATGTCAAAATTGGAATCCCCTCACTCGAATTCTAAAGGAAATGATTGGCAAATCCATCCCAGTAGGCCGTAAACCGACCGTTTGGGGATGATATTCACCATTGGGAATGGATTATATATTGATTGCTGGGTTTACCATGGGAATACCAAATCTTTATCCAACATGATCCTGACATTTCTACTTCTACTGGTTGGTAAATGGGAACATAATTTCCGTTAATTATGCTTCATAGTAATTCACCTGATTCAGCACGTAATCAGGTAGCTTAGGCTCACGAGGGGACCGGGTAGTTTCAGTAAATCCCACCGCGACCATTTTTGAATTGTGAAAGATCCGTAGCTCTCTGAGAGCAATGGCAGATGA
>BGPT01000555.1:32975-50713 GCA_003297045.1 Symbiodinium sp. clade C Y103 | reverse complement strand
CTGCAAACCGGGGGTGGTGGTTTCAAGTAGTTGGCGCTGTTAGGTGTCAATGGCGTCGCCTACGGGAGGGCCACGAGAACGGCCGCGCCCATGGCAGTTTAAAAAAAAAAAAAAAAAATCAGGTAGCTTCATAACTCCCAATATTAACCAATCAACTGGGCTAATGTGGTAAACCCGATAACAAACCATTCCCAATATAACTACACATATGTGCTGTGTGAAATAATCCGCAGACAGTAAGGTTTTGGCATTGGGTCTACTAAGTTGCTTAATGTTGCTTATACCCCGGTCTTATCCCGTTCTTATCCCAATATTACTGTGGTTACATCCTCATGTTTATTGGTTATACCATGGTATAACTTTCATGCGTCACCTCGCCATCACCGGCCATCCCAGAGGCATCCGCCGTAGTCATCATAGACCTCCGCCAGCCCTACGCGCAGATCCTTCTGGAAGGTGCCACGGAATACCAAGCGCGATCGCGTCTCATCCAGCTGCCTTAGGAGCAACTCTTACAAGGGTGGATGGGAAACTCGCAGAGGAACACATGTGTGTGTGTGCGTGCTTTCCTTATTTGTTTGATTTTTTATGGATTTCTTTGCCAAGGTTACGAAGAACATGTCGCGGAATATGACCCAACCCAAAAAGGCAAGAGTAGGATGTGCCAGTTAGCAAGTTTTTATGTTAGTTTATGTCCTATATATTATACATACTAGTATATCATATATATATATATGTAATATAATGTATAATCATATGTACATACGTTTCAAAATAGTGATACTCCACGGTCTCCATCTGTAACTGGCAATGTCAGGCACATCGAAATCACGTCGCCACAGCGTGCTGGGCTCGGCGCACGGCAGGTCCATTCAGCTCCCCAGAGTCGTAGATACCAACCTGGTCACTTCCGGCCACTAGCTATATCACTTACTGTAGTATGTCAATGTCATGGGTGATACCGGTCATCATATGTTACTAAAATTGCGTATACTATTATGTGGCTGTTCAATACCGGTAGTCACTATGGATATCACTAAAAGTGTAAGGTAGTAATTATATTAGTAGGTAGTAGTCACTAAATAGTATGTGGCTTCCAGTATGAAATCAAAGACTCCTATCTTTCAAAACAGATCAAAATGGCCTAATCGGACTTCTTCTAGTCCCGAAACTTCTTAGTTTGGGTGTTCAAATTTTGGACCCATCCACATCTACATGGTATGGGAGCCACAATGTAATTACCTACCTATACTGGGTCTGTGAAAAATATCTCATTCAGGGCGTAGGACTGTTCTACGGGTGTGAAGTCTCCAAGTCAAAACAAACAGGTGCCTTCTATCATGTTCTATCTCTGGACCATTGCAACACTTGCAAATTCCTGGGATTTCCTGGGTCTTAGATTTCCAAACGACACAAATTGAAACCAAGCCACAACTGGGGTTCTGGGAGGTATGCTCAGCCCCCCTGCTTATGAATTTGGGCACACAGCCAAGCAACAAGTGTCGTCTTGTCTTCCGGGTCAAAATACCTTTGGAGCATCGGCTGAAACACCATGAACTCAGCATGTGAGCCAAGATGGGCCAATGTTTCAACCAACAACTCTACGTCCGAAAAGGGGTTCTCGCATGTTCTCGCACCTTCTTCCCACAAAGTCGAAGGCTCTTGCCCTCCAAACTGTCCTTTGTTCCCATTCCGAAAACGGTCGTCACAACCTCCGCACAGACAAAGCCACCAATCTCACAGGCGCAGCCATCTGCCGAGCAACTCGCATTCTCCATGAGGAAGTCCATCCTGAACGTCCACTTTGAACAGTCCACTGGATCGTTTAAAGATCTTAAAAACATGTGTGACTGACAGCTTTTTTGGCATCACCTTTCCAAGCCACATCTATACATCTCGATGGGGATTGAAAGATGATTTTGCAATTGATATCTATTGATATCTGTTGATATCTGTTGATATCTATTGATCATGGCCATGTTGGGGTTGTTAAATCATGTACACATCATCCATGATCATCCCCAAGAGCTCAGTCTCCGCCAAGCTGCGCGAAAGCTTCCCCGCAGAACTTCGCCACCGGGCAGTTCCATGACACCATGGGCCTCACCGGCATCCGCAGGCCATGGGACCATCGTGGGACATCCAGAGCACCATCTGGTGTTCACCACCTCAGGATACCTCAGGTAGAATTCGAGTTTTTTCCAAAAAACACAAAACCTGGAAATTCATCATGCTAAATGGGTACGTCAATCATCTACAAATGAGCGAATTTCCATTGACTGGCTTGTTGACTCCAGGGTAAGTAGAGAGTTTTTATCCCCCTTGATTGAGGGGTAGCGACATTTTCACCACCATTCCATAAAAATATGGTTTATAAAATGGTTGGGACACCTTATTTTATTACATAATGGATTTTTTTGGGGGGGTATATATTATGGAAGGATGCTTTTTTGTTAGATACCAGGCCAGATATGCAGAAAACCGCGTGCCCACTATATTATGGAAAACACATAAAAATATAAGATGTTGAAACACCAAATTTTGGTTTATACACAATGGATGGGACGATCAATTTAGGGTTTTTTGATGTCTGTTGATATTCTAAGACAACATTGTTGTTTATGTTATGATATGTTATCACACGTGAACCCTCCATTTTGTATATCAAATAGATATANGTTTTTTGATGTCTGTTGATATTCTAAGACAACATTGTTGTTTATGTTATGATATGTTATCACACGTGAACCCTCCATTTTGTATATCAAATAGATATATGGGAAGTTTGGGGAAGTTCTTGGTCTATAAAATGGAATTTGNTATGTTATGATATGTTATCACACGTGAACCCTCCATTTTGTATATCAAATAGATATATGGGAAGTTTGGGGAAGTTCTTGGTCTATAAAATGGAATTTGTTAAAAGTGCACCAGAGACGACCAAAGAGTTCAAAAAATCTCATGGTGGACCCATGAACGCTCATAGATCATTTTTATAAAATGGAAGTGCGTATCCTGAACACATCAGCACTCACCAAATTTTGGGGTCCACCATCCAACCTTCCAGCTTTTACATTATGGAAACCTTTTTGGGGGACGCCTTAAAAATAATCAATTTTAAGCGTTTACATTATGCATTTGTCGATTTTTACCTGATGGAATCAAGGGAAAAATGCACCTTTGCATTGTGGATTGCGCCCCTATCTTTTATGAAATGGAGTGAACGGGTCAGTTCTCTGATTTAAGGGGTTTTCCCTTAATTTTCCAAATTGGGGTTTTTATGGAATGGGTCTGGTTCTTCCATTCTGTACAGTGAACAGGTCATTCCATTCCATAGGGCTTCAATCAAGGGGGATGAGTTTTTCAGGGTTAGCTGCCCCGTGGCTACGGATAACGCACCCCTTAGCTACATCAAGTGAAAATCATTGGAAGGTAATCCATTGACAGGTTTGGCTTGTAGACGGTTCAGGTACCAATCTAACCGGGACATGGACTTTTGCCCCGCATGTAGTGGATGTATGGATGTTATTTCCATCAAAAATGGAGATTTCCAAACGTCCATGCAGTAAATGATTCTGGTATCTTTCCTGCATGGCTGCAGTTGCGAAGGATCTCCCCCCCAAAAGATCCCAAAAGAAGGGCGAGATGCTTTCGTTTTCTGATATTGAACGTATCAGTGTTGTCCAAAATTCGAAGGAAGACGCCCTGAACATCCCCAACCTTCCCCAAACCACTCCCAGCCATTGCTTCTCAAAACTTGGAATACTTGGATATGCTTCAGGACCCTCCAAAAAAATGGGAAGTAGTATACCATAAATCCATAAACATCTGCAGCAGTTTCCCACAGATGATCAGGAAGTGCATGATATAACCACTATATCACCACTATAGGAAAATCATCAGCTTCAGCAACTCTAGGACATCCCATGGAGACCCAACCAGCCACGGCCTCTGCATCTCTGGAGGTCCTGATGTTCAAGACCGCCCCATGCAGTCAGAGATATGTTGTAGATGGTTGTATCAGTTGGCTACATCTGCATTTTATGTCTTTGTTCTGCTTCATCCTCACTTCCCCAATGAGAATCTCGATTTTTGGACAAACCCAGACATAGTATTGGTTAAAAGTTCCCATTTATTCCAATATCAGTGTTGGTTAAGTCCCAAATGGAGGTTTCCTAAAATGGGGCTACCCCTAGTTCTCATCCATTTTTGGGGTGGATTTTCCAATATTCTCCATGAAAGAAACCATCCAGCTAATTATTGGGGTACACCCAACTTTAGGAAGCCCCCAAATATCCATTGTTGGTTCATGTTGGTTCATGGCCATCCGCTCCGTCACCTCCGTGCCGGTCGCTTTGCCACTTGCCCAGCAGGTCGGTGTAGAGCCCGCGCTGAGGCAGGGCGCTTCATGGCTCCGAATTCGCGGGGCGGAGCAAGGCATGTTGGTCAAGCCATGTCAACTCGAGAGTGAATCAACCCAGAGTCATTTTTTGGAGGGTACTATTCATATATCATGTAATTATAATTATGTGTATATATATATATACATATTCATGCAATTATACTAAATATATGGACCATATGTATCTATGATTGTATATGACGTATATGTACTGTTAACTACTGTTATGTGGCCCAGTTAAAAGAAATATGGATGGTTGGTATGGATCGATATGGGAGGTCCTGCCTTTGGGAGTTGGGATGATCACCATTTGGGGGGTTCTCCCCGTGAACAAATGGGGTGATCACACAATGAACCGAGCTATGTCAGAGTTCATTGGCAACTGCGTTTCCACCAGAAATCCCAATGTGGGCAAAGAGTCTGGGGCGGGTCAAGCCAGGCTACCCCAGCCTTGAGTACACACAATAGAATCACATAACAGTCACATAACAGTAACTACTGTAGATCTAGAAAGATGATAGCCAATCAAGTAACATACAGTAACTAGATAGCCAATATATGCCAATTAATAGCCAATCAAGATGGCAAAATCTGTGCACGCTATCGCCAGGTGGATCAGGTCTGGAACACTTTGACAAACGAGGATCGCTTTCCAAGGCTGGCTGCAGGACAGGAATGGCCAACACTGACACCGAAATGCGCTTGCGCGGTTTGCATTGAACTGCCAAAAACGGACAGCTTTATGGTGAATGGATACAAATCGTAAATCATCGTAAATCTATGACGCGTAGTAGCATCATATGAATGATTGAGTCGAATCAACAATCATCTCATGTTGCAAAGCGGCAGCCCTTTCCAACGAAACAACTCGGTGTTGGGGCAAATTCAGCCTGAACAACTGTGGCCGGCAAGTCGTCACTACAGTGGACGAATTGAAGAAATCCACGCACTACAACACTGCATGGATTTTGAATCCAGAATACTGCCCCAAAACACCAACAAGCGTTGTTTGGCCCATGATTGGATAACCTGCCATGAAATTTGCTATTCTTTTTTCAAGCAAGGTTGATGCTTTAATTCATATTGTATCGATGTTAAGCATATCAGTGAAATATTCCATGTGTTTCCCATTGAGCATGCCTCAAGCTGAGTCTAAGCATTGCCAAACCATTTCGGGCACTATCTCGTGCCATCAGCAATGCTTCTATCGAGCCAGGCGAGCGCGACGAACTTGAGCGTGGCGCCACCGATTACGCTGCTGGGTCAGGGGCTTACAAGACATCTGCTGTGGCCTGCGACGATCAGCAGCGAACCACCATCCCAGGGCTACGAGGTGAACATGATTCAACAGGTCACTGGCAACAAAAAGGGCAAGGCCCAACGCTGATGTCCCTTTTCAATGGGACAAATGCAATACCAGTATCATCCAGTATCAACCAACAGACATCCGAACTCCCGCCTTACGCCCGGATCCCAGTGGACCACCCGCGCTGCGTGCCCCGAAGGGCACCGGCACGGGCATTCTCCCAGCCCGCGGCACGGCGCATGGGCTGAGTCCCAAAGGCTCCTGTCGTGTTGCAATGAATTAGGGGAAAAAGTGAAGGTTGAACTGAAAAACCAAGTCTGGGAGGTGTTCCACTGAGGGTCCAAAGGATCAAAGTGGTATGTTCCGGTTTAGTAGTGGACTTACTCATGGGTAACATTTGGGTGGATTAGAGCATCAATCCGGCGCTTGCTTTTTTGTGGACGGTTGAAGCTTTACTGCTGGCATCTTCAAAATGTCACATCTTCTTTTCAAAGCGCAAGGTGCAGCTTGCCAAGTCGAATCCCAGCAGCCAGCCTTTTCCACGGCCTTTTCCCTTGGCACCCTTCGCATCGCCCTGCGAGGGAGTCGATCAGTCTGGGTTGAGGAATGGTTACCCTCCAATCATCCAACCTGGCAATGGAAAATCCAAAGTTGATATCCATTCATGGGTTTGTTTTCCAGAATAAAAAAGTTACTTCATGCCACTAATGGTTCCATTCAATAAATGTGAAGTACCATCAGAATCTGCTCGACATATGCTTCTCCAATTTCATCTTGATTGCACAACCCAAATGTCAGTCAGCAGCTTTGGGCCACCAGTGCCATAATCTAGCGCCTCTTTTTGATAAGAATCCCCAGTATTGAATCCATCATGCTCTATCTTCAATAATATCACATCCCAACATCTACATCTGTCGGGACAATACTTAGACAATTTGGATGGATCAATGACAAATGACAAGACTTCCAGTACCCATCATCCCTCCATATATTTCCATTTGGAAGTTCAGGGTCATTCCATGACCCAAACTTCTAATTTCCATCCAATTCATCCCAAAGATCCCAGGCTCCCAGCGGGCAGGGCACCTTCATGTCAAAGCCCTTTCCCATGCGGCCTTTTCCTTTGGCCTCCGTGGCCAGGCCCGGCTGTGCTCGGGCACCGTCCTGGCGATGGGGGGACTTCACCAGTGGATGGAATGAAGAATCCTATTTTACAGATAAACTAACCTGTTGCTATGGGTGTTCATCCCCGAATTCAGATGGAAAAGCATGCAGCTTAAAAATGCTTGAACAATCTCCTTGCAATCTGAGCCAATGAAGGTAGTCATGCGACTTTGCAAGGGTGTGGGTCGAGCCTGTGTCCCCCTTTTCTCTGGTTTTGGTATGGTCATCTTGGAGACAATTTAGGGGTTGTCATCATCTGATCCTACTGGTACGAACAAGATTGCCACTCCATAACAACGAGATCCAAGACAGCCCAGCCTTGAAGGCGAATCCGCCCGACTTCAAATCCACCAAGCGCTCATTGTTTTCAACCGCCTGCCGAAGTCAATCGATTTAAGGGAAACTCTACAGGGCAGTGGCTGGTTTTTGCCCTTTAAACCAATTCTGGGATTTTGTTGGGCTGGCGAGGCTTCAACTAGTCACCAGCAGCATTTTCAGTGATGCTGATAAGGGGTGAAATATCTTGACATCACAACCCAGGCACTTGGTGCAACTGCGGACCACCGATGTTGGAAAGCTGGCCTGCACAGCACGCTCTGCAAGTGTAATGGCAAGGCCTCAAGGCAACAGGACACTTTTAACGGCGGCGCGGTGCAGCACCAGGGATGCCCTTCAGTAGTCCAGCATGGCAATGGGAAATCCCTAGGTTTAGTCGGAAGATCTTGAAATATGAAATGATTGGCGACTTCATATTCTATCTACCACTGGTTCATGGGCTTTCTGGCCTTCTGATGAATTATAGGGCAATTGAGGCTCTCAAGAAAAAGGACATGTTCCATTCTCAGATTTGATGAACAAAGGTAGATAACAAGGCCACTGGGGAAGTTGACGTCCCGCGTACCAAGGGTCCATTTTCGAAGAAGGTGAAACAAGGGTGGCCTTGGGCAATTCTTATTCTTGGACATCCATTGTAGTCACCAACAACATGCCATTTGTCACCTGGAAATTGTATTTTTGGACTTCTGAAGAACACTATCCTCTGCAATTACTTGCCACATTTCTTGAGGTTTGTCTGACAATAGGGTGCCCCAAAATTGGATTGTTCATCATATTTTTTCCCCACAGAAATTGCCATCTGGGTATACCCAAGCTTCAGATTCAGACATACCCCATACGCTTTATCAATCTTCCTCACTTCTAATTTGAGACAGATTGCAGTTCCAATCCCTTCACATTAAACACCCAGCTTTCCCATGCTGGGGATCAACTTCACCCATCCGGGACGACGTCCAGGGCCCCGGGACGTTGCAGTGGAGACGGCTCCACGTGTTGCACCAGGACATATTTGGAAGACTCGTCCCAGAAAGCGGTGATCTCCTCCTGTTGCGACGGCGACCGGGGCCTTTTTTTCAGCTCCGAAAACATGGTGACTTCATGGCATTTCGTGGTGATTTCATGGTGATTTCATGATGATTTAGCGGGATTTCGTGGTAACTTAATGGCAATTTACTATGATTTAATGGGAGCCAACCAACCAAAAGATGATGTTGCCCTGTGGTTGATTTGCTAGCATGTTTAATTCATAGGTGAATAATCAGATTGAAGGGGTTGAACTACCAGAGGGTAACTGGGTGCCAATATTCAATAGTAACTTGTGGGTCTATTAGTCTCATGCTAGTGGCAGCTCGCAGCCGCACAAATGAGAGCTGCACATGGCTGCACATCCATGACAAGCAGCTATTGTGATGTGAAAACCATGGAGGCTGGGTGAAGTGATCCATACCTCCCAGAATGGGTGGAATGTGTGGTTTCCAAGCATTTCTCTGGAGAAAATATCCATTGCCCAGCTTGCTCCTTGATCATCATCTTGGAAATGGTGGAGTGCACTGTGCGCTCATCCAGGGAAAACATCTGAACCAATTGGTCCAGGTGAAAGGCATCATAGATGGAGGCGTAGGAGAACAAGTAGGTTCCTTGGTGCACCGGGGTTCACCGGTTGACCAGTGAAACCTGCAGGTTGACCAGTGAGATTTGATGGTTGATCAATGTTGATCATCATTTTTGCCCACGAACAGTGCCATAAATTGGCTTCAACCCCCCATCTTGGGACAAAACCCATGTCAAGTCGCTTATATATCCCGGTATATCACCCATATCCCCATGATAAACCATTGTCCCCATATATCATATCCACCTGGCCAAGTTGCGCAAGGCCTCTACCTTCATCTTCTCCGTGATCATGGCTTTCACCTATCAAGGGGCTCTGTGGGATCCCAGGGAAAACTTGGAAAAACGGCTATTTTGTTGGGGGATGGGTCGAAATATCAGACCTAGGGACTCGCAAAGTTGCGATTTTCTTGTGAACCGTCTATTTTGAGCTTGCCTAATTTAGATCAATACGAATTCTTGGGGTTTTATACTCAGCCCCCTCTACCCACACGATTCACTCTCAAAAAGGGCTCCCCCCACTGCAGCGGTCTCGCCCACACCTTCTCCCCATTCTCTGGGTGGTTGGTGTCAATGTGGTGCCAAAGCTGCAACCCCTCCAACTGAGCGCAGGCCTGCTATGGAAGTGTCCCAGAAGGTTGCAAAGATTGCTGGATTTCTTGGGGAGAGAGGTCCCGTGGTTGCATCTTCCACGTCTGCTGGTTGTATCCTTGGTTTTATATATGGTCTTGGGTCTTGGCTGTCGTATGCCCAGACTTGTTGATGCAACGATTCTATCCCCATCCATTTTGGTTCTACGCCCTGGATTGGTGCCGTTGCCATATCCCCACTTTTCTTAGCTCTTCTTGATCTTTAGATCATACGTCATGTACATTGTACATGTATACACATTTATACATATCTACATTAGTGTAGATATATACATCTATACACTGCTGACTGACAGCGGCATATCCACCCAGATCACTGACCAGCTTGCAAAAAGACTAAATCACCTGAGACGAAGGCGTCATGGCTCAGCTAATCACAAATCATCCAGATGTATCATATCATTGTGTATCTAGTGATGTATATATATATATATATCTACGTAATTATACATATAAATAATATACAGACTGAATATGTCATGCGTTGAATCACTACAATTCACTTGTGTATACTTGTGTCATCATATTACCCTTTCTGCTTGCAGTCATCATGGTGGTGGCTCCAGGCACCTTGGCCCAATCACCTCGTTGCAAATCCTTCGCAGCTGCCACCACAGAGTCCTCCACAGCTGGATTTCGAACATGTTCACGGCAAAAAACGGACCGTGGAAGGGGAACAACCACGGAAATCGTCAATAGTGGGAAACATGGGGAAATGATGGGAAATTCTGCTGTTGAAAAATGGTCGGGCATGGAGATGTTGGATGATTTCAAACAGTTGTCATCTGAATCTTGTAAAACACCGTACTATCTTTTCTGCAAAGAAATTGGTTGAAACATGAGAATGCACAAAAACGGATCCATTTCTGCTTCGTGCTTCAGTGACCAGGCCCAGTCATGCCAGGAACGGGCAGCAGGATGTGGGGCAGCCATTAATTACTCATCAAATTTAAATAAATTGGTTCTTGCAACCCAAATGGTTGACTTGAGGATGTCCCAAAGTTGGGTGACCTCAAAATCACCATGAACTGGTGTGTTCCAATAGAAGGAATGCCAATTTCGGGGGCATTCCTTTTGATGAAAACGATTCAAGCACTGTGATTTGCGGATCTAATCGCTTCCAACAGTTGCTGAGGCACTACTGCAAATTTGGTATATGCCAATGTCAGATTTAAGACTCGGGCAATTACTGGTATTCCAAGGCATTCCAAACATATTCACGGCAAAAAGCATTTGTTTGTGTCATTCCGTTCAGTTCAAGCCGCTGCTTGTCATATCCCGCATCCACATCCGAACCCCACGTCCTTGGCAGTCTCAGGTGGTCCGGAGTACTGCTGCTTGTCATAAGCTTCCAATGCACGCCTGGGCCCGCTAGGGTCCAAGGGAACTTCCCAGCAAACTGACCGCCCAAACCCAACTGTCAACGGCTCAAAATGATAACGACAGAAAAAAAAAGTTACAATATGTTACAATATGTTACAATCCATTCATATCCATTCCAACTATTCCAAAGCACTGGCTTTCTTTTCTACCCTACAGCAGAATCTGCCCTAGCTCTCGATCATCCCTGAGCGATCCAAACCATCCAGCGGCCTCAAAACTTTCGAAATGATCCGCTTGTTGCTTGGATCGATGGCCTCGTGATGGACATCACGGAGGAAGAAATGCAGTCCGAATGGTCGAAACAGAAGAACATGACTGAAATTTCAACATGACTCCCCGTGTTCACCGTGTTCATGCCATCTTAGTCATCTTAGTCTACTTCATATTTCAACATATTCCAACAGAAAGTGGGCAGCTACACCTGACGGAAACAGAGATTCATCATCATTTCCCCACATCCACCAGGGCCCAAATCATCCCAACAGCGCACCTGCATGGCGATATTGGGCACCTCCAACAGCATGGCGCAGATGTGCTGTGCGCTCTCCAGCACCTGGCAATGGAAAATCTCCCTAAAGTTCTCTACATCTTTCACCTCTTGAAAGTTGGGATTTCCAGTTGTGATCTCTCTGTTTACGATAGGATCACCCATTTCTTCAGATTTCCACCCCAGCCGCAAGTTTTGTGGATTGTGGGCGCCACTGCCGAAAACCTCCAAGGTGATTGCACTTTGAGTTGCCATTTTCCAGTGTTTCCCCCGGTCAAACCTCCAAGTTGATGTGCATGTGGTAGGGCAGCTGCCGTTGACGCTCGGCCCGCTCCTGTTCCTGGCTTCGTTCCATGTTCTTGGCATAGGACAGACCTTGAGCCAGGAGCTCCCTGCCCTTGTTGTACTGACACACCTCAGCGCGTGGTGCAAGCCATGGGGCCAATGGGGCCATGGGAGGTTTAACAAAGGGTTTAGGAAGCCAACAATTTTTGGGGGGATCTACTAGAATTGATAACTAAAAAGATTATATGAATGTATCCAAAAATGGAGTTATACTTATACCGAATTATACTGATTTACCCCTCAATTGATGTTTATACTTCATGGGGAAAGTGATGATAAACCATCAATTTTCGGGGTATCTTGTCTTCATACGAACCCAAATGTGTGAGAAGTGAGCTGTTCAGGACAGAGCCGAACACAAGCCGCCTTTTCACCAGAGCCAGGGCACGTCCATGAGGCAGTTATGAGCTTCCGTGATCTTTCCCAAGCGGAAGGCGCAGAGGCCAATTTGGGCGATAACGCCTGGAGCGACCACAGGAGGCCTGCTTGAATCATGGAAACTGCTTGTTGGTTTCAGGACATATTTCAACCCACCTGAAAATTATGAGCGAAATGGGGATCATTCGGCTGATGGCTGTGCCTCCAGGATTTTGAATCTCTGCTCTGAAAGATTTTCTGAATACGGATAACAAATAATAACAAAGACCTAGTGTCATTCCATTCCCAGCCCCAGGCCTTGCCGGCCTTGCCCCAAGCCGTGGCCTTGCCCCAAAATTCCAACTCTCAGCCAAGCTGCGGTTGTAGAGGATCTGCGTGTGCACATCCGATTCGGCAGCCTGGCACTGTAGAATCTCTCTATGCCCAAGGGAAACTGGACAAAAACAATGTGTCTGTCCAAAATTGGGATATATCCAAAAACTACCATTTGAACGGGGAGAATGATAGTCTGCTGTATTGAGGGCGCACACACACACAGTATTACTCTGTGATAGGAACTTTATAAGGATGATAAAGTTGTCGCCTTGAGGTCTTGAAACCTGGGAAAACGTCCTGGAATGGCAATACATCAGAAGTGACAACTTACCAATGATGATGAAACCTGACTCATGTGGAAAAACGATTTGGAAAGTGTTCTTGCGGTTCTGGGCTTTGCCGCTTGCCATGACGACGAAGAAATGAAAAACTGCAGGTACGCGGATTGGCGTCCCAATCGGTACCCAATGTTCAGACCAGCCCACATGGTCTATCTTTCATCTTCTTGCTGGGTAAGTTCTGTGGGCTCAACTTGAACTGTCGGTCAGCGGCCTGTTCCTGGAAATTGCCAAGGTGAAGCAAATCCCGAGCTGGCCTCGAATCAACGTTCAATCATCTAGAGGATCATCCCCCCTGGTAAATCACTCATACAATTGGCTAGAACCATGAATGTATCATCTATCTATATTTATCTACTATATTCTATCACTATCTGTATACATATATATATATATGATTGTATATACATATATAGGTGCTACACCTACCATGTTCACCGGTTTTGTAGTGGTTCGTCCTTCTGATGCGTTATACATTGTTTCTTTGGAGTGTAACCAATATGTGTAGATAGTATACAGTAGGACTTCTTCATCAGGGACTGCCCTGCAGAAACACCACGGAGAGGTGCTGCAATTTGGAAATACATGTCGGACTGTCCGACGTGTCTCGAGAACAAATGCTTTTGCACATGTTCGTGTTTCCGGGGATTGGATCAAGGAACAATTCACCGGAACTCCCTATGCTTGAAGGTAACTTGGTTTCCTGTAAATGTATGTAAATGTCCTCTCAAAACGATCAACAAGTATCAAAAAGCAGAAATATCAAAGTCAAATCATTACAATGTGAAATTCCCCCGTTTTGGTGATTCATTTCTCATACCTTGTCCCCATATCTCAACCTCCATTTTGGCTGACCGAATCGCCACCAGGGCACTGGAAGCAGTCGTGCAGAGCCAGATGATATGCCTGGCAAAGGCACGCCCGGCGCCTGAGGCGGACATCTCCTGCGGCCCAAACCTCGGCACTCTGGGCGCCCTGTTGCAGCGGGACAGGGGGGATTGAACGGGGTATTGAACGAAATGGTCACGAGTACCTGTTCAATACCAAAACGTTTTGACTCACAGCCAAGTGATTATGTATGTTGATGACCGGATTACTTTAATACTGTATGTAGTGCATATAAACAAACATATATAAACAACTTTGGGGGCATCCTGCATGTGAGCTTGAGACTGCACTTTATTCAAGTCTGTTCAATGTTCATCGATTTTCTCTCTTATCGATGCTGTGGTTTTGGGCCCAAAATCATCCAAAATCGGGGGCATCAACAAAAAGATAGCTCTTCCAAGCAAGAAAATCGCTGAGTATCCATGGTTTATCCCAATAAATGTCCAACTGCCCAACTCCCAACCTGCAAAACAAACGCAACAGCAACGACGTCCATTGGCCGAGGGAATCCGAGAGACATAGTGGCAGAGTTTGCCCATGTAGGCCTTGGAATCGTCCGGCCACACCCAGTGAGCTTTCGACTCTTCTGGCATGGTGTGTGGAATCGCATCATAGACGCGGTGGTTCCTGAGGGCGGCATCAAAGAGGTAGTTTTGTGCATGGCAAGTGCGGAACTGGCGTGCTCAGCCTGAACCATTGATCCATACAAAAGTGGATGATAGATGATGATGATGATGATAAATATTGACAAATGACAGTAGATGCTGTTGGTTCTATTTGTCCGCACAAAGTCCGGAAAATGAACTTCTTTGAAATCGAAAATTGGGTTTGAATCCACAACTCATGCCATCTAACTGGCCAACCCAAACCCCCCAACATACCCAACATCTACCAATCCAACTCGATCCGTCCCTGCAATGCCATGCGTGCCGTGCGTGCCGTGCGTCAGTGTGTCCGGCTTGTAGTACAACTGTTCCATGAGCCTCGCCGCAATGGAGCCCAAGTGCTGTGGCTCCTTGACCTGGGACAGCGATCCGTGAGGTCTCCTTGTGTATCTTCCAATAAGGATCAATAAGGCGGTTTCACCATATCTCCAGACTGCAGATTCGATATCAAGAACCTTGTCCACTAGCATCCCTAGAATTACTTGTATAGAAAGGTGAATCACACAAGGGTTTGCTCACTTCACTCGCAAGCTGTGTCAACAAAGAAAAGCTTGCTCTCCCAACCCGAGTCCGAGTGCCGGTATTGCCTTCCAGATTCCAAGAATAATTTTGCCGAACGCAATTGACTGATCATAATTCTTTTGACATGTTCAACAACTATTAAATTTTATGACAAAAAACAATTAAATACATATCAAAACCATCCACAACACCATGAGTCGTTCAAGTTCCATGGTCTACCGCATTCGATGGTCAGCTTCCGCTGCACCTCTTCGAAGTAGCGCAACGTGCGGTTCAACAAGACCAAGCACCTGGAGGCAGTGCCATGGCAGAAACCACTTGAATCACAAGTCTCAAGGTGTTTGTGAATCAAATCTATGAAGAGGTCTGGGAATCTGTTCATCAGGCCCAGAAGATCTGGGATGAAAATCGGATGGAAATCGGATGAAATCGGATGAATCGCCAGAATTTTCGCAGTTCACCATGGCCCCTGAGGCTTCAGTCTGGGTTCTATGATGTTGTATGGTAGCTGGTAGTTCAGATGTTTTGGGACCAGCTGTATTTTGAGGGTTCATGATTCCTATGGAAGGATTCACCAGCCTGAATCCCCAAGTCACTGCTCAAGCTGAGTGACGTCTTCTGTTTTGAAATTATGTACATGATCTTTTCACCGTATCTTGGCACCAATCAGCAACGAAAATAACCCAATCCTTATATAATTTGTTTGACCTGGGCATCAACAAAATATGGTGACATGTGGACCAGTTCCTATCATTTGGTGGCCCCAGTGATCAGATCCGTCCAGAAGGATTGCAAGCAAAGAAGACTGTTCTTCACTGCAGGCTATTGCGGGTTGGTGGTTGGGGTACCCATCTCACTAGTATCACTGGATTGGTTTAAGGGAAAATTTACAGGAAAGCCCTATAATTGATGGGAAAATCCATGGTTTCCTGTAAATTTTCCCATTAACCAATCCATTGATAGTATTGTGGTACAAAGTAAATCTCACCATCATCGCAATCAGACCCTGAGATGTGCAAAACCCTTGAAACCACCAACCAGTCGTGATCTCCATGGCGCGTAAAGAGCCTACAATTCGGCCACAACCTTAAACAAGCTGGTCGACTCAATTTCATTGACCTCTGCACCAGTCAAACTAGAATTATAATCAGCTAGTTTGATCAAATGATGGTCTCAAAGTGGCATGACACTGTGTAGTTTCAATCATACTTTTTCCACCATGGGTTCATCTGGCAGGTCATGAATCCTGGGTCAATTCAGGGAGTTCAGGTTCAACTTGTGTCATCAATGACTCTCCCGTCCCAATCATTCATCAGCAATCATCACCCTAAATTTGATACTTAAACCCTGATAAAACCCCCTGAATTCAATGGCTGATAAGTCATCAACCATCATTTATCATTGATATTGATATCCATTGGATTCCATTGGTATCTTTCTTGGCTAAAGCCCATACATGTTTGATGCGTAAATCTGCGTTTCTAGAACCCAACAACCGTGCTATCTTGGCAAAAACGACCCTCCCAAGGCCGCACTTTGAGGAATTGCCCAAAATCTCATGGTATTCCGAGCCATAGACATCACCTCAGGGTCAATATGCCATATAATGGGGGCTCTATGGCAAATAATGGAAATATTGAATGGGACATAATCGGATATAAAATGGGATATAATGTGAAACAATGGGATATAATTTAATGGGATATAGTGGGATATACAGTAAGAGTCAATAATGCTTGGAAAACGATAATGAACATAACATGGGGATATAACGGAAATACGAGAAAACTACGTACTCCTGTGGTAAACTTCAATAGTCATATTGCGGATATTTGGAATATTTTGGAATATAATGGGAATAGTCTTGAACGATATTAAAAGTATAACGCTTTACCCACCCCACCATCCCTTGCAAAAACTGGTTGGATTGACAGGGATTCCCAAGAGAATTATTGGATAAGAAGCATTCCCAGTAAACATCAAGAAACCAGTGACTACAAGCCTAGTTGATCCTATTTGACGATGAATCAGTAGTGTACATGGGCGAATTTGGACCGACCTACGGATCCCACGGAGTGGGTACCAAACTCACACCTTTTTCAAAACAAACATGGGTACGTCACAAAAACACATGCTTGCGTGCTCCAATAAACCGTGTTCAGCTACTTTGGACTTATGAAGCATCCAAAAGTGCGACGAACCGAGGTGCTGTTGAACTGAAGAGCTTTGTACAGCTCATCGTCGAGCTTCTCCACAAAGGACAAGAACAAGTCCTGCAACTCCCCAAATTTCACAATGAATAGGGCTAGGTGTATCATACTGTCTCATTTCTGTTTATCTATATATATATATATATATATATGTATATATATATATATATATACAGGGGAAGGCGAAAGGTACGCCTAGTGGGATAAAAACCTTGCTTTCCGCATGGAACTCCGTAGGCACACCTAAGGTGCGCCTGGGCACGCCTANGCCTAGTGGGATAAAAACCTTGCTTTCCGCATGGAACTCCGTAGGCACACCTAAGGTGCGCCTGGGCACGCCTACCCATGCACTTCCGCATGGAACTCCAGCTTTCAAGACCACTTTTACAAGATTCAAATGTGCATGTTTCTTGTCAGTTTACCATGGAACTCCGGCTCCACAACTCATGTTTGGGCACGAAGATTGCATATCAAAGAACAACTTCCATTGTGCAAATCACCATGGAACTCCGCATCCAGAACAGTTCTAGAACATAGCTATAGGGAGAGTTGTGAGAAGTNGATTGCATATCAAAGAACAACTTCCATTGTGCAAATCACCATGGAACTCCGCATCCAGAACAGTTCTAGAACATAGCTATAGGGAGAGTTGTGAGAAGTTCCAAAATTTTCTTGAATCCCCATGGAACTCCGCTTCTCAAGACTACTTTTGTCAGGATCTCATGTGCAAGTTTTTTT
>BGPT01000555.1:20437-30683 GCA_003297045.1 Symbiodinium sp. clade C Y103 | reverse complement strand
CCGAGATGAATCGGATGCAAGCTGCCATGATAGGAAGCCTGTAGTGACCCGATGCATTGCTGTCGGCCCGCCAGGTTCTCGTCTTCATGTTCGAGCAGTTGCCCATGCGCGCACACATACACACATACGTACATACATACGTACATTCATTCACGCGCGTATCCCCCATGCGCCAGTCGCAGACCATCCGCTTTCATGATGGTCTGCACTGCNGAGAGAAGGCGGAGGCGAGGAGGAAGTAACTCTGATAAAACCCAGAGACCCTCACCTCTGGCAGGTGGGGAAGAACAAAACCACATCGCCGCAAAATCATCTTTCCCCCAACGAAACTCCGCATGAACGACCTATCATTTCCTCAAATATATGTTTCCAACATCTTCCAACAAGTGCAATGAAACCCTGTGAAACCTAAAACACAATGGATTTGCCAACAAAAGTGACCTATAATCAACTAAAACATGAAGATATATCAACTACTAATTCTTTCTCCCCAAGTAACTCCGGGTAGGCACACCTTCCCGGAAATCGTTTCCGCAACTAAAAAGTGGAATTTCATGCAACAGGCACGCCTTTCACCACCTACTGTAGCTGTTGTCATCTGTCTTTCTTGTCTTCTCTACCATGGCCATTTGAATCCATATCCATCCACCTGACCGCTTGTGTACTCACAGCCCCCAAGGTGCCACCAAGACGCGGTTCGGCTTTTGTTGTCAGCACCTTGGTGTTTCAGAGCGTCCTCTACCGGCCTAGCAGTATAGATGTACAATGATGTACATCACATATCGCGAAAGCTATACCTTCAAGATGTCCCTCCCATCTCAGACCCCAAAAAGGAATCCCAGTTTGCCAACTTCGAATGTAAGATGCAGCTTTCACCCCCAAACTCTTGCGCCTCCAAGGCACTGTGGGAAGTCACAAACGCCTGAAGGGTTTTCTTCGAGTCATACTCAACGACAATTCTGTTCATCAACGCCTGCGATGTTGACCAGCAATCATCCACGCAATTATGTAGAAAAAAAGGAGCAAAAAAACATGTCATGATATGTCTTGACTTGTCGCAAATGAGGAAGCCAAAAAAGTGGACCCTAGCCAACCATAGCAGACTCATGTCGACCAATGCCCAGGTATGCAGCTCAGCGCCTGTTCTTGCATCATGAGCACTCGCTCAACGCCCTTGACAATGAAATATCCTGCCAGCGCGACCTTGATCTCATCATACTATGATGTTACACATGTATATTATATATATACCAGTATATATATATATATGTGTGTGTATCTGTGTGTGGTTGTTTATCTATTCATTCATTCATTTATTTATTATGTGTGTGTTGTGTCGTCCTGTTCTACTCTACTCTACTCTATTCTGTTCTATTCTATCTTGTATTGAAACATCACGTCTGAACATCATACTACGTAGAAGTATAGTATTTCTCATCCTACTCCTTCAAAACTTTACAAGTTCATCGTCCCAAGTGACAACCATGGATAAGAACTCGGCAGGAATAATTGCGAAGGGCGTGCTGCATTTGTCCTCTTTGTATTTTTTTGTATTTGCGTGGCCTAGTCGTGGCCTAGTCGTGGCTCATGTCAAAGAGGAGCTGCTTGGTACGGTGCTTGGCATCCAACTTGCGCTGAGACCCTCCGACTCCTGTCCTCCAGGGTCATAAGGACATTCGCCTGCTTTGACCACTTCCTAGCGGTCAATGATGGCAGCACTGCAAGACACAACTCTCACATTCATTGTCCCGTCATTTCAAATCTACTTCTTTTCAGTGAGAAAGGGCTTGGCCGTGTGCATCAAAGTCACTTCCTCTGTTTTCCCACTCAGGGCGCAAAGGTTACTGCGCAACATCACTGGCAGCATTCCGATTTCCACATCACGTTTGCCTGAAGGCGTAAAAATTGAAGGCAACTGAAAGAAGATCATGTATGATCATGTTACATGCGCAAGAAATATGTAACATGTACCACATCGCATCGTAGTACACAATCACAGTTTGAGCAAGTGTGGCACTGTTTCAGTACATGTTCACGCTGCAAATGTCACGATGGATCTGTCCCTTAAAATGTGGGCGAAATTTTCAGCCACCCTGTTAGTCACCAGAAAATGAATAGGATCTCCATGGATCTCCTGTCTCGGTGGCAAGCTTACTCCGCCATGGTGCGGATCCTGCGATCTCCCTTCCAATAAATCACATCCACCAAGATTGGTGCAGCGTAAGTCAGATCTCTCAAGCGGCAATCGTGCGGATTGGTGTCCTGGGTCTGCCAGGAATGCATCTAGAACTCCCAAGTCCAAATGCATGTCTGGTGTGCATGCATCATCACATACCTCTGCATTGTATAACCATATATATAATTACATGTAATCCCCAACCCGTATTACTAAAACTCCCCCAATTAATAATAATAGGAGTGGACTGGCCATTTTGTTTGTTTTTGTGGGTCACAATTGCGTTTTTAATTGTGGTAATTAAAAATCAATAGGAGAAGGATAGTGAAATAAGGGTTTCCACCCCCTATGAAAGAAAATAGGATCACACCTGATGTTTTTTATTCGGGCCCCAATGGAATTTAACTGGATTTCATTAAGGGATTTAATCAATTTGAAATCGATTTTTTATCTTTATTACTAAGGTTTTGGTGTTGATTATTAGGGGAAAGCTTCGAAATCCAATTTTTGGCAATATTCTAAATTTTAATGGATTTTAATACGGGATTTTAATCAATTGTCAAATCGATTTTTAATTTGTTTATTTAAGGTTCTGGTGTTGATTATTAGGGGGAAGCTTCGAAATCCAATTTTTGGCAATATTTTATATTGATCTCATCAAGGGATTTAATCAATTTTGAAATCGATCTAATTTTTTATCTAAGGTTTTGGTGTTGATTATTAGGGGAAAGCTTCGAAATCTAATTTTTGGCAATATTTTAAATGGATTTTAATAAGGGATTTAATCAATTTTGAAATCGTTTGTTTTTTTGTTTTTATTATTAAGGTTTTAGTTTTGACTATTAAGGGGCACCCGGATCCTAATACAAAAACCACCCTAATGATAAAAATAGATCCCTGTGTTTATTGTTTGGGAGGGGGGGTTTTAGTACTAGGGGGTAGAGATCAATTGTATATGTGTCCGATTGTGTCCGTGTTCACAGAGAGAGACAGAGAGAGAGCGAGAGAGAGAGAGAGAGAGGGAGAGAGAGAGAGAGAGGGAGAGAGAGAGAGAGAGGGAGAGATAGAGTGTGTATGTATGTGTGTGTGTGCGCTGGAAATTTGGAGGGGGAGGCAGGCACACAAAAGTTCGCAAAAGGCATTGAACATATTCAAGCGGTGTGGCTGAATTTCGCCTGAGATCCGTCACAATCATGTCTTCAGTCTTCGAAGGCTTTCCAACTCTGATGCTCTCATATTGCAGAAACCAGTTCTTGTCAGACTCACTTCTCACTACATTGTTGCTGGTTGCCTTGACAATCTGTTTCATTTTGACGTTCCTTGGCTGGAAACTGCAGAAGGCTGCCCGGCGTTGAAGAATATGAGCCGACATCAATCAGCAAATTCATGCAAATTCTATATTCTAGCAATGCGCTTGACGGACATGAACTGTGGCAATCATGTGGGTGGCCCCAACCGCATGGTTTTTTTGGGACTTCATGATACTTTATGAGACTACAAAATTGAGACAAGAGGCACAAAGTGGTTGTAGGAATCCTGAGTTGTTGCACCTACATACTCTCAGCTCATGTCAAAGACGGATTCATTGGGGACACTATAGGCCCTTTCAGCACAACCCCCGTCCAAAAAAAATTAAAGGCTTCAATTCACGATTGAAGATTCTATATGCTGTGTCACAAGCCCCTTGTACTCGAGGAAGAGGTCCACCAGTCGCCATTTGTCAAAGATGGATGGGGCCTGCACCACATCTGCCCAGAACGGGATCAGAATTCGGAAACCGCATTGCTTTCCAGTCACAGCCGAACATGGCAAACAACGCTGAAGGAAGCCTATCATTTCCGCTGTGGGAAGGTCTCTGGATTGGCTGCTCAACAGAGGTTTATTGCGGCCTGCTCCACTTCTGCCGGTGTCTCTTGATATTTCACCTTTGCATCCTTCTTGATCTCCTGCAATCGGTCACAGCTCAAGCTGTGGAAGGGACTTAACATGTTTTTTCAAATGTTCAACAACTGGAAATTTGCAGAATCTGAGGTAATCTCAGGCACAAATAGGTCCAGTGCCTTCTCCCATGGCCACTCTTGTCGCCACCAGTTTCCTTATCATCACGGCGTTAGTATGCTCATTGTCGTTTAATTATATTATATATATATATATATATGTGTGTGTATACATTTACATGGACCCAGCAGAAACTAATCAGCGTCTTGGAAGGTGTTCAAGATTTTCTTTTCTTGGGACCTAAGCCTCCTTGCGCGCGAATTGGGTGCAACTGGCCCAACTGGCCTTTTCGTGTCCAAATGGCACATTGCCACCCTCATTGACAGTGAGTTTGCCATCATGCCACCACCCCAAGAAACTACAACACAAGCCTCGACTGTGGCATTTGTGGCAATCTCTTCCTATGGGATTCCTACGGTACAGTATCTCATCAGCACTTTGGCCGCGCCAGAACCACATATCTGTTATTATATATTATTGTATATTCTGGAGATCCCAAAATGGTATTGATAGCATCATTATGAACGGGGCTGCTGCGGGCCTGCATATGTCAATGACACTACCATGATATCCAGAGAGTGCAAGAGTCACTGCTGCCCCCCCCCGCAGCACCAAAATTACAGCAGCACCCCCAACGGGGCCCAAGGCACCATGCTTCACTAGAGCAGGTGCTGGCATACTCTCTCCTGGAAAAAAACGGACATGGCCACTGATTTGCACTTTGATTGCTATGTGGCTGCGCGGGTCCGCCACAAGGCATTACAGGAATTGTCCCAAGTCAAACAAAGCTGGCATGTCAAATGGCAAACATGACAAGTAAATGTGGCTGTGCGAAAAAGCTTCTACGTGTGAAGCAGCTTCCACGCATAAGTTTGCCATTGTTTGCCAAGAGTGGCATGCAGTCTCAATGGCTGCTGATTTGACTGCACGCTGGCAGCAGAGAGAGAGGACTCTCTCTCTCTCTGACTGACCATGAAAAAAGACATCCTGCCGTGCCAAGCCACTCTATCCTCTCTCCAACGACTGCCCATGGCACTTGGGGTGACTGGCAGCCTCCGCTCCCCGCTACTATCCTTGAGCCGTGCCTGCAGGAATAACAACCTTCCCTTGCCTCAACTGATTTGTCATCTCATCGTGATAATATCAGTATGGCAGGCAAAAACTCAGAAGACGAGTCTTAATTTGCCCTTTTGGATGTTTGAGTGTCATCCTGGATCCCAACCTAATCCCAACAGAGGGATCAACATCTCGATGACATTCCTTTCCCAGAGGGAACTTACCTTTGGGTTTCAAATATCTGGTTGTTCCACTGCTGCGTCTGCACTCCGTCTGGCTCTGTAGGAGCTCCAGCTGCTCGCCTACAGTTGAAACATGTTCGAACACCAGAACAAGAATATGTGGCACACAACTCACGTAACCACTAGCAGCTAACAAGCACACCCGGAATGGGGAAAATGGGGAAATGTGAGGAAAGGGAAATAGATCTTTTGAATCTTTCCCTGGTTCTTCTGGTACGTACTTCATATGTAGTATGTCCGGTGGCGGTGATTGCTGATGGACATTCCGTGCGTTTGATAGGGCAAACAATAGCTTGAACTGAGGTCTGAACATAGCGTCAAAGGCTTTCTCAGCGTCTCCTCGTAACAACACACTTGGCTGTAGAGAAAACACAGAGCCAACCACCAGCAAGAGTGAAATAATTTCATCGTGGATTTCGCGAAAAAATTGGCATCGATTCATAATCTGTGCGCTGATTGTATGGCATTATGGACACCTAAACAATCCTAGACACCTAAGGACCTCTCAAGACTTCTGAAATATGACCCTGCCATCTGCTGCTACTGTACAAGTACGTCCTGATTCTCCGGCAAGCGCTTGGTGAAGTGCTCCAAGAGTTCGGTGTCTGACCTGCACATAAGAATGTGATAAAATATGATAAAATTATATAATATGATATAATATTATATATAATGATATGACATGATATAACATGATATAATATGATATAATATGATATAATGATGATATAATGATGATATAATGATGATATAATGATGATATAATGATGATATAATGATGATATAATGATGATATAATGATGATATAAATAATGATGATATAATGATGATATAATGATGATATAATGATGATATAATGATGATATAATGATGATATAATGATGATGTAATGATGATGTAATGATGCACGATGCATGATGCTTCAGAGAATTTCTGAGTCTTGGACAATCCTGTTGGGAGAGTTCCCACATTTCCCCACCTGGTCAGGGGCCAGGCAATTGCATCTAACGCAGTACTTTGAGGATAAAGGAAACTTGCCTTGCTTGATTTCTGTCGCGTCTACTTGTTTCAAGACTGCCCTGGCTCCGCTGCAAGCTTTTCTACTGATGCTATCCTGTGCAAGCTTCTGTCTCGCTCCACCCTGTACCAACACTGCATGTGAAACGTGAAAGGCCACCTCTGAAATGATGCTGGACCCATGTGCCCGCGCTACGAGCCAACTATAACAATCCATGACATCATACAAAGGCAACAAGCCCGTTGTGGAAGAAAAGCAAGCAAAGAGGCGTCACTCACAAGTGCCAAGTACCCTTGTTGGTGCTGTTCCAGCCTATCACACTTGTGTAAACCTTTTTCCACTCAGGCAGTGATGACATCATCCATCTGAATCCAGGAGTTCAGAGGAAAGCCCGGCACGGCCAATGTGCCACTGGGATCCGTGAACTCCAAGGAGTTTTTGGTCCCTTGGTTGGACCCAGTGAGATGCCAAAAGTGCACTGCCAACGGCACTGGGGGTGGGGAAGGCTTTCCGGGCACATTGAAATTCACCATGGCACCACAGAATTCGTCCAGATCAGACTTCACCACCCAAGTTTGGCTGGAGTTTGCAGATGTGATCATCATCTTGGAGCTCTTGATAGAAATCACCTTCTTGTCCCCATCGTGCATGTCTGCAAAGGTGGCTTTTTCCAGCTCTGGGCACGGTGGCACTTGCTGTTTCTTTGAAGCCCCCAGCTCCACCCAGGTGTTCAAAACCGTGGAGGCCGCTGCCAATTTGCCGCTGGGGTCGCTGAATTCAAAGGTCGCCTTCTCAAAAGTGCCCTCCTTGAACTTGGCCGCTGCGCACCATAGGGTCATCAGCAAATTCACCGGTGGTGGATTGGGCTTCCCGGGCACGTTGAAATCAATACTGGCGTTGCAGCTGTCTACATTCAGCACAGCAGTCACATGCCACTTCTGATCATTTCCGTGTGGCTTGATTTCCACCGAAGTTCCATCAATTGTCACCTCTTTTTGGTCACCATCATGCATGTCCGCAAAGACTGCATTGATTTTGTCTGGACATTCACAAGCGTTGGAAAGAACAGCAAGGAGGCTCAGCACAGCTGTTCGCACAGTCAAAGCAGCCACCATCGTTGGAAATCCTAGAAGTACTTAACTAGTTAATGCGTCCAAATCTTGAGCTGAAAAATTCCTGCAACACAGTACGTTGGAGAAACATGCCCATGGCAGATGCCTTAAGGCTAAAAGCAAACCCATCAAACACCAATGTTGCCGCCAAACTCAATGCCTGAGGCCGAAACCTGATGGATTTTGAGGAATTTGAGCCTTCGCCACTTTTGGCAAGCGCCTCGGACAGGAAAAAAACGTGTGCTTCAGAAATCACATCGAAATGGAGAGGTTGGCAAGAACTGCGCAGACCTCAGGCACTACGTGGGACTACTTGTTACTACTTGTCTATTTCTTGCAAGGTGGACATGGTTTCCGCTTTGTTTTTATTCCTCGAGTTAGCTCGTGTGTGTGTGTGTGTGCGTGTGCGTGTCACCAACATTTGATGCATTGTGATGATGTGTCATGTGAGCACCACCATAGAGACACGGTCATGAATCAATGCCACTCATGACAGTCATGATTTAAGCATGCTTTACGAAGCAATTGACGCTTCCGTTGGTCCCATTCATTCAACTAAAACTGGCGCTTTGACTGAGGCTGATGACGCCCTTTGGGCTCAACATTGCTCGGTTCCTCTCTAGTAATTTGAGCCAATGTCGAGGACAGGTCACCAAAGGGATTGAGGACAGAACTAGTGTGAAAAGCAACCCGCTATCTTTCCTTTCCTGTGTTCCTATTGTGCCACTACATCTCTGGCACATATTGGCACATGCTGACAATATCGCATGCGAGCAAGCAAGGAAACACCCAAAAGCAAGCAGAACTTTCAAGTCCTTTCCGCTGATGATATCTGATCTTGAGGTGCTTGGAGCCATTGGCCACAATTATTAGATTATCATAGATTATCAATTACCAGCTCTTCATGTCTGCATGCATTTTGTAGCTGTCCGGTTTCTCATATGTGTCTTTGAAGCACTGAGATCTATGGATCCTAACTTGAGCCATGTTTGGCCACTCTAATTCAATTCCACAGCGCAACGGCGCGTTGGATTCCAGCTCAAGCTGTGGGACATTCTGAGTTCAAATTATAGATTGAAACTATTCAAATTGATCCCCGATTCATGACTTTGGTGATGTGGGGCCCAGCTGCCACGAATCACCGCAGGTTCAGGTCATGAATTCCTGGATTTCGGACCTCCATCCGTTGAAGGCATTTGATTTGTATCATCGTCGGATGATGCCATGGAAGCGGGGAAAGGGGCTAGCACAAGACATGCTACATCGTCTGTGGGCACGATCGCAGACTCAGGTCCATTGAATAAAAGGAATTAAGTTCGTGTAGGTTGGTGTAAAGTGATGTAAATTGTAGATTGTAGATCTTGAAACTTCCGTCATCATGTGGATGAGTATGAATGTGTTGCATTGATTTGTATTGATGCAAGGTGCATGAAACGTCATAACATGATCTCAGCTTTGCCAAGTCACAACTTCGCACCGAATTTCTCCGCCATCTCATCCACCTAAAAATGTATGGCTGAGGCCCTCACTGGATGCCCGCCGGGAGTATTGGACTCCAAATGCTGCCAGGAAGTCCTGAAGGAACCGGAGCAGCTTTGCATCGATGGAGAAACATATGAAGCTCCGAAAAATGGTTCCATAAAATTGGTCCCAAAACCATCAAAAAGACATCAAAAAAACCTATGAACCACTAGACGACGGATGGCCCGAGAGCGAAGAGAAGTATAGTGAGATATGTAATTGTGAAAATCGTATAGCATGAAATATATAGAGAGAAATAGAAGAAGAATGTCAATAAATAAGGCGCAAATAAAAAGAAATTGAGGAGTATGTGAAGATGTGAAGATGTGAAGATGTGTGATGCACGCTTTTACACACAGACGCTTTTACACACAGACCCTTTTACACACAAACGCTTTTACACACAAACACTTTTACACACAGACGCTTTTACACACAGACCCTTTTACACACAGAAGCTTTTACACACAGACGCTTTTACACACAGACCCTTTTCCACACAGAGGCTTTTACACACAGATGCTTTTACACACAGGCGCTTTTACACACAGACCCTTTCACACACAGGCGCTTTTACACACAGACCCTTTTACACAGAGACGCTTTTACACACAGACCCTTTTACACACAGAAGCTTTTACACACAGACGCTTTTACACACAGACCCTTTTACACACAGAGGCTTTTACACNGACCCTTTTACACACAGAAGCTTTTACACACAGACGCTTTTACACACAGACCCTTTTACACACAGAGGCTTTTACACACAGATGCTTTTACACACCGGCGCTTTTACACACAGACCCTTTTACACACAGGCGCTTTTACACACAGACCCTTTTACACATAGACGCTTTTACACACAGACCCTGTTACACACAGGCCATTTTACACACAAACAATTTTACACACAGACACTTTTACACACAGACACTTTTACGCACAGACCCTTTTACACACAGACACTTTTACACAGAGACGCTTTTACACACAGAAGCTTTTACGCACAGACCCTTTTACACACAAACGCTTTTACACACAGACCCTTTTACACACAGACGCTTTTACACACAGACGCTTTTACACACAGAAGCTTTTACACACAGACGCTTTTACACAC
>BGPT01000555.1:0-20392 GCA_003297045.1 Symbiodinium sp. clade C Y103 | reverse complement strand
CTTTTACACACAGACGCTTTTACACACAGACCCTTTTACACACAGACGCTTTTACACACAGACCCTCTTACACACAGAGGCTTTTACACACAAACGCTTTTACGCACAAACGCTTTTACACACAGACGCTTTTACACACAGACCCTTTTACACACAGACCCTTTTACACACAGATGCTTGTACACACAGTTGAAATCGCAATTTGACCTCAGTTTTTGACGATCGAACCTCGTTTCGTGCGTGAAGGGTTCATCCGACACGCTTGAAATCGCAATTTTACCTGAGTTTTTGACGATCGAACCTCGTTTCGTGCGAGAGGGTTGACGTTTCGTGACGGCTCGTCGGCACTGCCCGCGGCCTAAAGAGAGAAAGAAGAAGAAGGAGAGAGTGAAAGGAGAGAGAGAGAGAGAGAGAGAATGTGAAGATGTGAAGATGTGAAGATGTGAAGATGTGAAGATGTGAAGATGTCAAGATGTGAAGATGTGAGGATGTGAAGATGTGAAGATGTCAAGATGTGAGGATGTGAAGATGTGAAGATGTGAGGATGTGAGGATGTGAAGATGTGAAGATGTGAAGATGTCAAGATGTGAAGATGTGAGGATGTGAAGATGTGAAGATGTCAAGATGTGAGGATGTGGAGATGTGAAGATGTCAAGATGTGAGGATGTGAAGATGTGAAGATGTGAAGATGTCAAGATGTGAAGATGTGAGGATGTGAAGATGTGAAGATGTCAAGATATGCAGATCCAACTTTTAGAAGAACCCTTCGCTCAGACGCTCTCGGGAATTACATAATACTTTGATATATGTTGTATATTTATTGTCATTTCGCAAGGATACTATAGTCATACGAGTCGGCAAATCCTGAAACATCACCGAAGTAGGTGCACCGCACATCTTTATCCAACACACAGACAGAGCGCGATATCAGCGGTGCTTGGGTGAGACCATGTGAAGATATGTGAAGTATATATGCGATGTATGCCTTTCAACATTGGAAGGTGACAGGCTAGTGATTGGTGAAACTGACATAAACACCTTTGAACTGTAGATCTCTCTCACGGATTCTGATGCAAATTCTGGATTGACCTGGCAGGTCACAAAGACACACACACACAAACAAGCACACAAGTTGCTGGATTACACAGACACTATCAGACACTCATAAGCATCACAAGCACACATTGAACGCCCAAAAACTTGTGCCTTTGTCTACCCAACTGTTTGGCAGTCTGCTGCTTCATGTCTCCATCCATGGCTTTCCAAGGTGTTGTCACAGACTGGATGGGCCAATGAGCTCGTCTCAAAGGACTGCATATATAAAGTCTCCCGACCGAAGACTATTCTGGCTAACAGACATAATCAAGCGATACTTGTTTGGAGTTTGTTTCTGACCCAGGATCCTGGGAAGTATGCTGCGGCATGTTTTGTGGTGTTCCGAGCGTGTGCCCACTATTGTCATCGTTGGCATCCCACCAAGCCGTTGAACATCTTTGAACCAGCGTCAGAAGTCAAACGCAGTGTCATTCATCCAGACTGGTTTCAAACCAAGAACGTTCTGTGATCAACAGTAGTGAACAATAATGCAAGGTTCATTCAAGTCATTCAAGCTGTCTATGTCTAAATTGCTGCTTCTTGGCTGTTGTTTTCTTCAGCCACAGCGACTCCAATCACAATGGCATCTTTTTAAACCCACCAGCGCGGAAGTGGAAATGATGCGGTTCGCTCTTCTGCCACCTCTCGCTTGGCTTTTAGTGGACGGTCCTCAGCTGGATGAATGGGGAGCTTCTAATCCAAAAGCATATGAAGGTGTCGAACTGATATTTAGGAAGTGAGTTTTATACACCGCTACGCCTCCTCCGAATCGACGCATTGTATTGTCTTCTTGGAACAAGTTTCCGACAGCATCACCTGCAACAGGCAAACATCAATGCACAATTGCAATCAAGTGAAGGCATAAAATGTCATAAACTGGTGTCATGGGGAAGGTTACATCATGTTACATCAATGCTTGTGGATGGTCGTAGGATGTCGTAGGTTTGCCCTATGTGTTGATGGTCATCTCATCTCCATATGCCACCGCCTCGCAACGGATGTTGGGCGCCATGGTGCCGCGCCAGCAACGTCGGGTGCCAGGGCCGATAGGATTCACTCTCAGATCCAACTGGGTCAGAGGCCGGTCGTTGTCAAGCTTTGCAACCTCAGGGCCCGGAGACTTCAAAGGGCTTCTGCTAATAAAGTTGAATAAAGGGATAGAGTAGGACAGAGTGCTGTAGTCAAGCGATTCCAAGCATGTCTGAACATGTAGTGAACATGATTGAAGGACAATAACAAGGGCTGAGGTCATGGCAAGCCTCCAAAATGCAGCCAGGTCCATTTGACAGTCCTTTGACATGTCCATGCCATTCAATCACACAGAACCAGTGACCCTATGGATGATTACAGCGCACAATATTTGCATATCATTGCCATATTATATCAATAGTAATAGATTGCTATCTATTGCGCAAGGCTTACCGTACACTACATTGCTCATGGGACAATTTTTGAGGTCCACCACCACTGTATCCCATGTGGATCGCATCTGCACACGAAAGCCCTGCAGGATGCCCAACGGCTCCTGGAGTCGGAGAACGCGGAGATTATGCGAACTTGAACCTGGGCAGCAAACCACAATTATGGTCCCCAATGGTTCCCATGTGTGCCATGGTCACAACATGGCATATGTGGAATGGTCATCGACTATATCTTTTTGGGACTCCTTGCAATGCATACAGGAAACCCTATTACTGTACTATAGCTTGATGACCATCCCCCAATATGCGTATTTGATCCAACTCTTGACCATAGCACATGGGTCCCCGATGAATGTGCTTGGCATGCTGCAATGGGGTTCCGAACTAGGAAAACATTAAACTAAATGGTTGTCCTAGTTCGGAACCCCGTTGTAGCATGAATCGTTTTTGACATCACATCATGTCTTGTTTCTTCGTTCTTCTTTCGCTGCTAAGTGCCGACCCTCACCAGGATGATTCCAAGAGGCTCAATGCCTTTGCAAGTTCCTTTGCACCCTCTGCGCCCAAGGGGTTCTCGGATAAGTCCAGTTCCCCTGACCAGAGCTCGATGCAGCCGGTGCTGAGCCAAATTGGTTGTGTTCCAATGGACCAAAAGATGCGCCATTTCTTGCGCTGAACCATTCATTTTGAGGGGTTAAAACGTTTGAGTGGTGCCGACAATTGTTTGACCGCCTAAAGAAGGGCTGCTCTCTCCTGTGCATAGAGCGGCAACTAGTTTGCCTTGCGTGAACGAGCTGGAATGGGCACATGAAACTTGGACTTGTAACACCTTGCAGATTCTTGATGCGACTGTGCTGCTCAATTTTCTTGAGGTGATCCTCAGGTACAATAGGCTGTGAAGAGGAGGCTGGGTTTGTCAATCGATTCCGAAGGGCAAAGGAAAGGCAACAATGGAAGAAAATTAAGCAAATTTACTGGACTGAACTGAACGTCAAGAGAATACTTTCATAGTATCAAGGACGGGTGCCCCCAAATCTTCTAATCATCATCTACTGGCATCCATCCATCTAGATATGTCAGAATCCTGTGACTATCTGCCGCTTCTCCCGAGAAGTGGCATCAGAACAAGCGGCAAATTCTGCCGAAGGGAAAGGAATTCCAATTGACCACAGTGGTCCATCAGCCCATCAGACAGCTCCGCTAAGCCAGAATCCAAGAAACCGCAACTGTCCTTGGCCGCAGCTTGTGCTTGCCAGTCCGCCCCCCTGTGGTTGTGCTTGTAGTTGGGCAGGGGCTTGTAGAGGGTGGAGCGAAGCAGCATGCGAGTAGTGTGTCCGTAGTATGCGCGAGCAGCATGTGAGTAAATCTAGGCAGTTGTCAGCGCCTTGGCATTCTACGTACGGCTATGTAGCATGTAAGTACCGTATGGGTATTGCACAAAAATGTAGCAAAAGGGATGGAGGAAGGGATGTCGCATGTAGTTGGTATGCGGAGACTAAGGTGCACAGGGTATCGCAGAAGGTTCACTGCTTTTGGCCGAGCAAGTTTTCTCAGAATGAAGGAAGTTGCAGTATCCGGAGAAAACGAGTTGGAATGATGGCATTCATGGTAGATGTTCAATTTTCTTAGTACTGGCATGTGCAACGAAGCAGTCTAACACAACTCCGAACTGCCTTAGAGGGTATCCAACCATCCGACCCCAAAAAATGAGGACTCCCTAAATCCACTGGCCTATCATCATGTCCATTCACTTTCCCCATTAAAATGAAAATGACCATAACTGGAGCATACCGTCGGCATACCCCAGTTGTATATATAGTACATGTATATGTGAGTAATATGTGTATACCCACATGTATCTATATATATATATATAATCACATACATATATATATATATATATATTGTATGTATGATTATACATACATATATATGTATATGTGTGTGTGTGCGCACACACCATGATATAGTTACCTCTCAACAATTAATTTTCAAACACATCCATGTCGGCATCCCTTGGTGCCATCGCCACCAAGGGGCCAGTTTGATCTCAATCAGAGATCGATTCTGCGCCAAGACGTTGCGCATCATCTTGGAGCCAGCTGGGCCCAGGTGGACACCCGTGAGATATAAGGCCTGGATCTCCTGGGGTCAGAGGTGGCTTGGCATGAATTTATGACCATGTTACAGACAGATATGTCCCACAAATCCCATATCTAATCATATCTAATCTATCTATACAATTAGAGTTGCTTCAATGATCTAAAATGTGTGTCGTGTTGTATTTCTGTGTGTTCAACCTCCGTAGATGTGCGCAGTAGCTCGCCTGGTGACTTCGCAAGCCTTTGCAAAGCCACTCCAAAGGGCCCGAGCCCAGATCCACATCTTCTATGCACAGCATCCGAAGCCCCACACTTCGTTGCACCAAGAATTCCCACCTGCACAGCGTGCACAGTGATTGGAGCAAATTCAACAGCTTATCATTTCCCTTGGACTCTGTGGTTCCAGCAAATCAAGCTCTGCTGCTCCAATTTTCCCCAAACTATAACTTTCTGAGCTTCATACGTCCACAACGCATGAGTATGAAGGTACGGTGCTGTTTCTGCAGCTGCCACTGTGGGCGCACGCAGGGCCAGTCGCCCGTCTACCTCCTAGGCGATGATCAGCAGGGTATCATGGTATCACTGCTGATCTCCGCAGTTCAATAGCAATGAAAAAAGTTAGGATCCACCAACCAAGTGCTGCTGTGGGAGGTGGCCTCCAACCAGTCTACCTTGACTCTTTGGGTGTGCAGCATTTGTATGCATTTGTGCCTTTTGGAACCCAAGTCTCCTCCAAAGTGCTCTCCACCACTCTCGCCAGTGGCTGCTGCACTGCGAACTGCTGATCCTTATCATCATACTTGTCCTTACAGTGCGGAGAGTCTGATTTGCTCATGGAATGGAATGTCCAGTGCTTGTTTTGTTGACCTTGGACATGGTCAGTCTTCAACCGCCTGACGCCAAGTGCAAATATAACTCGCGCACTGCAGCAAAGTCTCCACTCCCAAGTAGCCAAGCAAATGCAAGGATCGGCGCGTTTCCAGTTTCAGTCGCTGTTCTTGTAAGTCCAGCTCCTGACAACTTGTTGTTTGCAGGTGGGCAGGTCTGCAACTCAAGAGCACCTCCACACACAAAAGCCGCTCCCTGTGTTGAAACACTGCAGGTAATCATGGATATATATTTTTCCATACATCTGATTTCATGATATTTCATGTGGAATTCTTGCAGTCGTGGAGACAAACAATGCTTTCCCACATAAACACCTACCGGATCCTTGTGCCGCGCATAGTACATGTTCTCCGCCACTTGGCCTGGGCATCTCATAAAACATCACCATTTGCGTTGAGCATTCCATGCCTGAGCCACTGGCTGGCTAAGTCCCTCATCTCATTTCTCTTCTTGGTGATGGTCTTGTCTCCAGGCTCGCGGAGGAGCGCCTGCAGATCAAGCCATCAAGCCATAGCCGAGAAGTGCCTCAAGATACTTCAAGTGCCCGAGCCGCCTCCTCCAAATCCAACACTGCATTGCGGTAGTCTCTCATCTTTTCAAAGGTCATGGCTCGGCGAAACCATGCCTCGACAGAAGCTGCCAAAATGGCAGAAGATTTGTGGGTTGAGGAGGGATTGCAGTTGCATCACAGGGATTTGGGGCAGTTGGCACTTCCTCCCTCTGACGGGCCTTGGCAGACCGTGCCAAGGAGATCCGCAAGGCCTCGTTTGCGGCCCTGGCACGTAGCCATAACAGGCGAGCAGCAATGGGATGTTTTGTGAGTTGCCATGAAAAAATCGCCTCACAACAAACCAGGAAACCATGCATCATTCAAACACTAGTCTTGGTATGTCTTGGTTACTCGTCACTGGTACCACGGTTACCCTCAGAGGCTTTGGTTCTGCCTGAATGCCAAGACGAGGTTGTCCTTCACCTCTACCAACATCGTGGAATCTTCGTGGGCGGCTGGCGCGGGCATGGCTTCCACCTTCTCCTTCGGAACAAATCGGTTGGCACACGCTTCACGCCGATTTTTTCAAATATAATAAGTCAGATCAATATAAACAAATGTAAAAGAATGTAAAAGATAGAAAAGGGGTAGCAGCATTTTCTCACGGGCTCAAAGAGTGCAATTCGATGGCTTTTCATGGAATTGGACCTAAGCTCACAATGCTAGGCTGCCCAGTTGAATGGATCCAAAGCTTGTTGGGGCATCACTCCTTTGACTCTGCCTCCTCTTTCCTTCTCGCCACATCCTGCTCGGTGCCACAGTGTACTCATGTTGCCAGCTATGCAGAAAACCCGTCCTGACTATGTGCCATGAGGCTGCTGGCGCAGATGTTCAGAAGCAAAGATAGCTGGATGGTGGAGGCCTCCGGCCGCTGCAGTTCTTCAAATGCTGTCCAGAATCTGGCTGCAGGTCATGGCAAACTGTTCAACACCTGGCCTTGTAATTCTCCTTCCCTGATTTTGAGCCTGTTGAAGCCTGCATCGAGTCTGTAGCCATCGTTTCAAGAAAGTTTGGTTCAACTGAATTGTCCAGCCATCTCCGGCCTGTTGCCCTGACGGTTGCAGGTCATTCCTGCAACAGCAAACTGCTGTGCCGGGTTGAGGGCCTATCGTAAGGGAAGGCCTTCTAAATGGTGACTAGTTGATCTGCATAAGGGAGATTTAGATGATAGTAGATGGACAAAATATCTGGGCAATACTCTGTCTATGATATACATATATATATATATATACATCATACCGTATCCTAAATAGGTGTGTGATTGTGTTCCCAAGTTTGTGTCTTTGTGTGTTGGAGGGTGCCCTCTACCGGAATTTGAATCACAGGGTGAGCCTGAAGTCTTCTGGCAGCTCCGCCCAAGGCTTCGAAGAGCTGGATAGGAGCACCTGTACATGGTCCAATTTGATATGGATTAAAATGGCATGTACCCACGCATGGGCCCCCATAAATGGAATGTAATGTAATATTTTGGATTGATCCTACATATACATAACTAGAGCATGCCAAGGTGCTTGCTCCTATGTCAGTTCAAATCCCACCTTTGACACGACATGGTCATACCCATTTCAAAACTACTTGGCGACGCAATCCTCACTGCAAAAATGGGCGGAACACTCAGGAAGCGTGCAGAAGGCACCTGCGCATGGTTGTAGTGAACATAGGCCAAATCTGCCTTTCCTGCCTTGAATGCTTCGTTTCCTTGTTTTTTCAAGGCATCCAGCTCCTCGACAAGTCTAGCCAAAGGGCACCGCAACCATGCAAGTGTAAATTTGTTGTTTCCTGTGCTCCGTTTGACAACATGGAGTCATGTCCTGTTGCGTCTCCGCCGTGACCCACTTGTCAAAAGGATCGAACTTGGAGATCAGGCGTTCCTCCTCCTCCTCTTCTGTTGTAGTAAGTGCGTATGCGTAGACATCCTGAAGCTCATCATCTTCAAAGGCTCCCCGACTGGCCACATACAGCGGGCAGATCAATCCCGTGTTCCTTGGAGGACCTAGCAGCAGGGCTTGCTTGACGCTAGTTGATTGCCAGTCCCAGCGATACTCCTCCGAGCGTGCGCGATGACAACAAAAGGGGTAAAAAACAAAACCAACTGAATGTTAATGGTGCAGGTGCGAAACAATAGATGTTGAATGATGTTGACATCTGTTCAATCCACTTAAACTCTGTTAGATCCCTCCGTCCTGGATCATTTGTTGCGCAGGTTCGACAAGGCCATCCTTGTTGAAAATCATCCCACCACCCTTGTGAATGCCCAGAACTACCACTCCAGCGCCACCCAACTGTTCCACCAAGTCTTCCATGTCGGTGCCATCTTCTGGCGCAACGATATGGGGAAAAATGCCCCAACCTCAGAAGTTCCCAAAAACCACTGAGCAAGAATCTGGCACAGAAAACATACCAACATGATCATTAATAATGTTTGTCTCACATTTCCGAATCTGTCACCCTGGAAAAAGCATGCACAAGATAAACATTGACATGGTGCATCTTAAGACACCACATGATGCCTTTGCTATCATGTGCTCCATTCAATTGCAATAAATCGGGTTATCCACATAGTTCGATCAAACCATCTCAAAACCGACATGAATTTGCTCAAAAATTGGAGCACCCCTACTGCAAATCCCCCAATTTAGCATCATTTTCCCCACTAAAAAGCCCGCCTTTGAAAGGAACGACCATGTCATTGGAGCAATACCAGGACTTCTCTCCCAACAGTGTCATGGACTCTCCAACCGCAATGATCACAGCACCTTTTAGGGCTTGGAGCTCCACGTCGAGGTGGGGAAGTGATGTTGAATCGAAAAACGATCACTGTCCATTTTTTAATATATATATATATATATTTATTTATAGTTATAAGTTATAATGTATTTCAAAAAAAAGCTGCGTAAGTTTCAAACATTTCTATATTACATGTATACGTATATACAGTTGTGTGTATATGTGTGTATATATATATATATACAACATGTCTGTGAGTGTGGTGGTGCTTGATATTGGATACCGGAGATGAGTCCGGGTCCTCTAATGTATCAGCACATTGGCGCCTTGCAAATAGCGCCACTTCACGTGCTCTGCCACTTCGCTGCCAATGTCTGTCCCCAAGGTCTCCCACAAACGCTTGCGATCCCCGCGATCCAAAAAGACAAGGTCGGACTGCTCCAGATGAGCAAGTTCAAAGCCTCGAAGGGCGCGACAGGAACCACATCATCCACATCCAACATCATCCAACTAGGTCTGTGACCCGAGATTTCAAGCAAATGGATATGATTGCAAGAGCTGCAGAATGTACAGCAAGAGAAGGGATTTCGACACCCTTCTGGTGATGTTGCGTCTTGAATTCTTGAATTCAGGTTGTTCTCTCAAACAATGCTGCTCTTCACACAAGACCAAGCCGCGATTTGGAGGGTGATGGATATGCCTGCACAGGAGAATTCCAATCTCTGTCATTGCCTCTTTGAAAAGCTCATAGCCCTCTGCTGCAGCATCAGTCCCAAAACCTGGACACAGGGCCAGTCGGGAAGGAAAAAATATTCAAATCTACGCCGGAAGCAAAATCTGGCAGAGATGCTCTCCAAAAAAAAACATCGCGCATTTAAACTAATCATGAAATATCATAAGTAAATCGCATAAATCCATGTGTGTATATCAAATATGAATCAATAAGTCTGGCAAACGCAGGAGAGCAAGCTTCCCAAAACTCACTGATTGGACATGGCTCGACTTCAAACCCCGCCCTGCCTATGTAGCTGGCCTTGACAGGCAAATCTCCAGCCAAGCGCCCCACTCGACGCGGCAGTTCACACTTCACCCGATGAATCCATGGTAGCTTGACATCTGGGTCCTTGGTGTGGAGGAATGGCGGGAAAGAACTTTCAATGGCCATCCTGCAACTTCTTGCGCAACTGGCAAAGCCTTAATTACATTCTTTTTCATGACAAAAAAGGTATTGACTGGTATTGACTGGTATTGACCCCTTTTTCGTTGCCCTGGTAGCACCTGATGGAAAAGGAGGGAGACATCAGCCAAAAAGATCTGTGGCCCAGATGGCAGCTCCTGCTTGCGCTCCTGGTAAAGAAACGTCTCAGCACAACGCTCATGCATGGAGACAGTGCAAGTTGCAGACAATATTGAATGATATTGAATGATATTGAATGCATCCAAAAGCAAGTACAGCCTTCAAGCAGAAACTTGTTCTAGATTTTATCCAGAACAGTCCCTGACAGCTTATGCTTTTCTGGCACCATAGCCCATCACACCCCTAAGCTAACTTATTTTCCAGGCTCACGTTGTCTCTACCCGAGATCCAGTGCCCTACGGAGAATGATATCATGATATATCATGATAAATGAATGATGATATTCAACGACAAAATGATGTCCCCATTCTTTGAATCAGCTTGTGACACCAGGGTCCTGTTGCTGGAGCCACTCTTTGTAGTCCTCCCAGTCCTTCGCAGCTCAACAACATAACAACACATGACAACCATGGAGGACCAAACAGCTAAGGCTATGGCATCCATAGAATGGCCAAACACAGCGAAGCTCCTCAACTGAAGGTGCTGGGCACTCCCAGCCCTGCTTCTTGCGGGGACGTGGAGCATCGCGTGCCTCGGGAGCAGTGCAGTTCGTGTGGAATGATATGCGGGTGCTGTATCTACTCATACAAGAAATTGCAAATCCATCTCTGCAAATGTCTGCGCATATCTCCATATGATGCATTTGTATCTTCTATACGTATATATATATATATATATATTTATTTATTTATTTATATACATGTTTGTGTGTGTGTGATTATATATGTATGAATGAACAAATTCCTTGAACTACCGAACAGGCTCCAAATCCAAGTTGCCAGGCTCCAGCCTGGCTTACTTCGCCTCTCCTCTGTCGCCACCATGTGCCACCATGGCTGCAGTGGCAACGACTGCTGTCGCCAGTCTTCAGAACATCGGTGGCGGAGCTCAGTGGGAGGAATGACCTGGCTCTGGGTAGGATCATTAAACTGGGATATCCCGGGCCAACATGCAAAGAACCTATCATTAGAACATTGCTGTCTATTGCCAGCAGCACAAGATATTTGGCTGACAGGAGGATCAGTGTTTGCTCTGCATGGCCGTGGGTTTCCGTGGTTTGAGCTGGAATGTCTGAGAGGCTTCGTTTTTCATGTGTTTTCACGTTTTTCGGGCTAGCAAACTCAGCAAACATAATGAAATTGTGATTGTGACGGCATTTCAGTATAATTATCATATATAGTCAGGGGGACTAGCCAATTCCTCTAGGCAACATGGACTTGGTTTTGAAGGCAGGCAAATGCATAGGTTACCCCGATGTTCTGCATGACATGCACGGCAATTCCCGGATATGGCCCACTGGTCCTCGATGGACATCCAGAACGTTCCATCTTCACCACTTTTGTAGCCACAAGCTGCCTGGCAGCGATTCACCGGGCTTGAGGAAACACGAAGCAATTATCCAGAAGAAATTCGAATTGTGATCATTGTGGCATGACTCCGCATGACCGAGGTGAAGGTTAAAAATACTGTAAGACCCAATCTCAATGGCAATATCAGTCAAGTATCTAGCAGAGGATCCTGTGTCAGACAGCAGGAGCTCTGCAGGCGCAAAATGCCACAATGTTGCCCCAAGCTTGACATGTGACATTGGAGGCTTCATCTCTGCAGTCCACTCACCGATGTGGTTCCTGAGCCGTTCCGCAAACGGAAATCTGCCAAGCAAGAGAGATGCACAAGAGAACACCACAAGATGTCACAAGAACCGTGCCCCAAACCCTTCTGTCATGTCATACTGGTTGATTGGTCCTAGAGTGGTTCATAATAATAATATTCTATCAAAATTCCATTCGGTCAGGGAGTGTTGGATATCCTTCAGCTCAATGCTCTGACAGAATTGCCCAAAAATGAATCACCCAATAGCAAGGTGCACCTATCTGACGGATTTGCCTCGCAGTTTACCTGAAGAAATTGGTTGCTTCAGCCATCCTTCATCGATGACACCCCCACAAAATCGGCTCCAAGCGTCGCGATTCCGACCATTTGCCTTTCCATTCTCCTGCACCCCAGGGATTCCGACCTCAATGGAGCAAGACTTTGCATAGCTTTTCGGAATTGTACAGTATGGCTGCATATGGCTGCTCATGCTGCTCAGCCACTCGTGTTGAAAAACATGCCAGAAGTCAGCATTGTCAGTACCAACCGAGGATTTGGAGGCAGGGCACTTGACAGACCAAATTTACAAGCCAAAAGAATACAGAAGATACAGAAGGATGAGGCAGGAATAGGTAGGCACAAGTAGGAATAGGTAGGACGTGAGAATCCTCAGTCTCTGGCAACAAATCAGCTTGTGTCCGCACGCTGTGACTACACGGAGCACTGAATACACCTCCCTTGCAATCGCTTTTCAGTGAAGCAGCCATAGCGTCATAGCGCATTTGTCTTTGCATATCATATACTGCAATGATTCATGTGTTTCTTTCCTTACGCACTATGTGCATATGTTCTATCACATATCATATGCCCTATAGTCTATAGTCATCTATAATTCGTCTACATAACGCCCCTATTCTCTGCGAGGCCCGCGCATGGCCGTGGACGAGTCCATCACTGCTGACTCCCTGGGGCCGGGGAGCACCGGGTGGAGACCATGGGCCATTGGGATTCAACCCTAAGAAAGCAACAAAAATGGTGCTATGAAACCAGCCACTGCAGCCATATTGTGAATATGGAATATAAATTGGATATAGAATGGATGCACATGGCATAACATGGGATAACCTCCCATTTGGGTGACCCCCAAGAATAGACGGGTAACCAGTTAATCACAAGCCCTGATTAGAGTGTGCGTTGGTTAACAATGATCCCCCAAATGTGGTCACCAAAAGTCTTGAACGTGCACAAGTTATCACAGTTTCCACTTTTTAGATCTTTTTAGTGAGAATAAGGGCCAACAAGCGCACCCCACGCCTCACCGCATTTCCCTTGTGCCACGCCACCTGCATTCTCAAGAGTTTCAGCCAGGAATACATGGAGCAGCCACGTCACTGAGTGACTTATTACTTCAAGTGTCTCAAGGACTTGCCTCCTACCCACCTTGCCACGTTTGAAGTAGAGACAGTGTGAGCACAGAGAGCACTACAACCCAAACTTGGAGGCGTTGCTGTGGATTGCATGGCATTGAGGAGCGAATGCGCTTACCCATCCCTAGCCTCCAGCCCGGGACCTGCTCATGCCTGAGAGGCAGTTAGGACTCAGTTGGGACCAAGACATCCTTTTGAGAAACTGCGTGCTGCCATTCTGATCATTCTGGCTACAAGAAATCATTGTATGCCAAACCATCTGCCAAACCAAGCCCATTCACATTCTGTCACGTCTCGATTGTCATCCGTGGTTTGATGCCGCATTTGCTGCATCATTCCGTGTGATAGGTATTTTGCTCTGAGTATTCCAGAGGAGATTGCCTCTTCCCAGGCCAGCAACGCAATTCGGAGCTGAGTCTGTGGTGTGAGCAGCATCTGAACAGCCCCACTCAGGCACTGGCGCACCAAAGAGTGTCTGGCCAACGCGGAGCAGCAAAGCTGGAATGGAAGGTGAATGGAAGCGCTTTTCTCATTTTTTGCTGGGCCTGACCCCTCACTCAAAACGCTGGACGTTAAACACGAACTTGGGAATCCAATAGGTACAACTCAACAACTTAATCAATACATGTCCAAAACTTGCAATTGCTAAGGTATGGATCATGGGTAATTATGGATCACAGGTATGGATCATGTCCTCTAAAGGGGTATGGATCATGGGTATGGATCATGGGCTATGGATCGCCTGTGGGTCCGGGGTATGGGTCGGGACCTTACATTTTAAGCTGCAGCCATATTTACAGGGAAAAGAACAGGCGTTTTGGAGGATAGATGCAGCATGCCTCAAAATAGACACCAGCGGCCAAAGGATCTGTTCTAGTCTCCTCCGTGATGTTGAACCTTAAGCGCTCAGCCAGCCGGCAGCCATGTCACTGAACTTGTCCCAAGCAACTGCCAGCTGGTTCAAAATGAAGAACGTCAGCCCAGCATAGCCCAACCGGCAGCACATTCTTAAGCACTCCCGGTTTAGAAATTTCAAGGTTTTACACTTTATGAGAGCCGCACTTTTTTTCGCCTGCTGCTACTGTGGCTGGCAAGTACTGCTAGCAAAAAACTCTCGCCTTTATGGAAGGGAGATAGGACTTTGCCTCTGATGGCAATTCTTCCGGAACAAGTTGGTACAATGACATCTTCAACCCTGATGTTTTTTTCGAGCTGCTGAGGGGCAAATTCCCAAGGCCATGTAGCAGCATGGAAAGCACCAAAACGCCCCCACTCTGCACATGGCGAAGAAGTTCCTGAAGCGAGGCTTGGCCAAGTTTGGCCGTTGGAAGAGCGCCTCGTCGTGCCGAAATGGCTGCCATTTGGGCACCTCTGAAACCCGTTGCAAGCGTTGGCCCTTGGGGCATGGACTATGAGAAAACACACCCAGAATTCACAAGAGATCAAGCAATTCTTGGAATTGAAAGCTGTCCGGGATCATTAAAAAATCAGCATCTGCTCACAACAAGGCTTCGTGTCAGTTTTCAAATGTTTGCTAAATCGCACTCTTACAATCTGTGGAGTGGACGGAGTCCTGAAGCTGGCTGTTTTTCAAGCTCTGGCTGCTTCAAACTCTTGGGTTTCTTGGTGTATGTTAACTTGCAGTAAGTAGATTTGACCTGGAATGTCACGAAAAATGATGATGTACTGACACTTGCCTAATTTTTTTTCACTTGCCTAAATCCCGATGCAACTTCAACTTTCCCAGCTACGTGCATTGAACATATGAGCTTGTGAAATTGGGAACATGCAGGTTACTGCATTTGTGTATATATAATCGGATCTATGGCTTCAATACAAGATGTATGTGCATGACATGTGATATGTGATATGTGATGTCTGATAAATTATATGTCATTTGACATATGATATACGATAAATGGTATATGTGTATGGTATGTGTATATAGTACATGTAAATCATCTATGTATATGACATATGTATATGATAATATGATTGTACATGATATGTGTATACGATATGCATGTATATGATATGTGTATGATACATACATATGTATACGGGTTTGTCTGAAGAATAGGGTACCTCCAAATTTGATGCTTCATCATAATTTTCCCTATTCAATGGATATTTAGAAGGTATACCCCATTTCCAGAAAGACCCATACATGAATGAGTGTGTGTCTGCATGCATGGGGAAGTGCATGTGTGTGTGCATTATATGCCATGTGCCATTCTGTACCATCAATACTGCCAATTGCCTTCTATAAAAAACTCCATGCTCACTGTAAATCCTGCTCCACCTTCATGGGTCTGTGAGACTCTTTGATGAAAACCACTTCAGAACTCCATACTAGCAACTGTTGGTAAGAGTGCGTAAACTTGGGAGAAACTTCATCTGCAACATTGGAGCATATTTGAGCCAGATTGAACCGAAGCAGGGCTAAATTTCCATGTACTGTGAAGGTCTGTCCATGTTTCCATGCGGCTCCAAAGCGGACATCACCCTGCTCGACGCACAGGTCAGACTGGGCCGATTCTTCACATGCAGAGTTGCTGTTTAGCCACGTTGTCCCATGTTTGCGACATGAACGAATAAAGACCCCTCTCCAAATGATGAAAGCTAAAGTTTGTCTCCCTGCAGTTCAGTACCTCTTCCCCTGTGTTGCTGATGAGCACGTTATACCATTTCGTAGCAGTGCTTTTTCTGGGGACAATCCTAGCGTCTCTCTCCCTCTCCCTCTCTCTCTCTCTCTACCTCTCTCTCCGGATATGGAATATAGTTAAACCATGTTGAACCATAAATTATCTGGCGCCAAAAGCATTAATGGATCTTTGAAAACTGATGATCAATGGTTCATATCTCTCTATTCCAAATCATCCCAAAACCTTTGAACTGCATGCCTGTCCTGACCGGCAAGGGTGTCCGTATTTGCAATCAGTTCTATGCGCGCTCACTATGAGATCCTTTCCTCCAGTCAAGATCCGATAGGAGAACCATGCTCTGTGTCATCTTGCTGATTCTGTGCCGCGGCGATCCCTGAGCGGGGCAGCAGCTGACAAGCGAAAACGCCAAGAGGAGGCCGTGTTCGCGTTGGCAATGCAAACATGCAACGTGATTTCTAAGCCCTCAAGGTTTCTTAGCAGTATCTTACTTCTCCATTAGGATATTTGGGGGTGTCTCTGCCTCAATATCAACTTCAACACAAGCCGAGAGATTCAAGCCAAGAGTCCAAACCAGAGCCTGAGGAGTTGTCCTGCAAAGTACAGGCTTCCTTCCAAACCAATACAACGCAAAATTGTACACGCTGACTGAGTCTGTTGCTGTTTCTTGATTGCATTGATGAACATTGAACATTGAAGTTCGCACATCACTACTGTCCGAGTGATTCTTGGAAATGGAGGCCAGGATTTATGAATATTGGTTGCATATGTTGATAATTTACAATTATCTAGTGCGATCAAGGAGGCCGCTGTGACACCTGTTGCCACCACCGAACACATCCAACCCTTCCCAGCAAACTTTGCACAAGACTCCAGGCATCTCCTTGTCTGCGTCGGCATCTCTGGTCGGTGAGGGATCTGGTGTCCGGTATCCGCGATTCAAGCTCTTCAGCTTTACAGCTTTTCGCACATCCTCATACGCCACCTGGCAACGCTGGAGTTGGAATTTCCAAGGAAGGGTTCAAATTGGATAGCGAATTAAAAGCATGTAGACGTACATAGTCCAAAAACGTCTTTAAGGACATAGTAATGTGAGTGTGTGTGTACAAATATATACACCGACACTCACACAAACCGATATAGTACTGTATATATATATATACATAGTTATTGCTTAAACATTCAATGTATATATATATATCTATACACAGTACACATATTTAACCAACATATACTTATATAATATATATATATGTGTGTGTGTGTATGATATATATATATATATGTATATCATATATACACATATATACACATATATATATATATATGTACATATGTATGTGTGTGTGTGGGTGAAAGACTTCCAAGCATTTGACCCATTCATGGCCTCTCCTAGCCACCCATTGGCCGAGCCTGACGCTGCACCTTCCACTCCATGTGCAGTTTTGCCTGGGAAATTCCACCAGTAAATATATAATTAATGGGCATTTATACTTATGGAGGTTTCCTAAAATGGGGGTACCCCCAAATCATCCAAAATTAGGCTATTTTAGTCTTGAAACCCATGGTTTTGAGTTTTGAGGATCCTCCATTTTTGATGAGAAACCAACATATATTCCCGGTACTTCGGTACTGCTACAAAAGTACTGCTGTTCTAGGCCAAACCCTGAAGAAGCTTTGTCCGAGTCGACTGCCGCTTTGACTTGTCCCTTTTTGCAGCCCCCTGCCTTGCTCAGTAATCTTTGCATGGTAGGATGGGGTGCAGCCTGTTCGTCAAATGCACAAACCATGGTTGCCACATGTGGATTTATTCGAGTACTCCTTGTGCAAAATCACAAGGCGAAAACTTTTGCACTTGTCGCAAGAGAGCCCTCTCCAATTGGCAGAGTGTTTGGAAGGATTGTTTATCGATCCTGGCCTCTGCAGGTTTCTGCACCATGGCTGTACTAACACTGGGAGAAGATCTTTCGGCAGCCCATTCCGGCTTCCTGCTGGCAGTTTATCGCGGCCAGGACTCCAAAAACAAGTGGGGATTTAGAATCACCATCCAGTAGACTGCTTGAGGCAATGGAGATCCAACCCATGGAGACTGAGATTCGAATGAGATTAGACTGATTAGACCACCTCTCCACATGCTTCGGAGAATTGGACACTGGTCTTTAGAAAGTGCCATCTGCCTCCGGGACTTTCTCATCACGCCGCGCCTGTTGAGTGCTTCCAAGAGCGTGGCACGATCGTCGATGGGAAAAACGAGTTTCTCACTGCTTGCTCGATTCAATGCTTGCAGCGCCTCTCTGGCGTTTCAGAATTTTCAGAGGGGATGGGCGATTTCAGCGATCAGTCAGAGACATGGAAATTGGGACTGATCAATGGCAACGGGATGCAAGGCTTGATACAAGCGCCGCAAGGATGATTGGCTCGTTGTTGTTCTCAGCGGCATGTCCAAGTCAATTTCGGCACTTTAGTAATTATCTTGAGTCCTTTTCAGTCAAAGCCGTCTTAACATGTCTTAAGCATGTTGCTGTTCCTGGCTCGTTCAATCTCTGATATCCCGAGAATTTTGCTGTTCTCGCCTCGTTGTCCTGCTTCATGATGCTGGCCATATCTTTCTGCGAGATGATGTTGTCACGGTCGATATCAAATGCCGCAAACACATCCGCAACATCCGCTTCATGAATCCTTGGCAAATGCAGCAAACAGACTTTGCAACCTTCATGGATGGCTCAAGGGATGGGAATGTAAGCGGGCCCACTGATTAGCCAGCAAGGTAGCTGCTTCCAGTTGGCCGGAAGAACGCAAGGTTAAGTTGAACTTATGCAGTGTAGCATCGTGTGTTGCTATCTTCATCAATTGATCGTCGTCTCCAGCCAGTAGGGCTAGCTGTGTTTCATCGATTCCAACTCATTCCTCCATCCCCGCTGATTGCAGCTTTGGTGCGGGATTCGCCCAGCAGCGATCATGGCACCCAGAAACTCAAAGAAATGCAGTCGTCCGTCACCGGTGCGGTCCAGGGCGCCAATCGCCCGGAAAGAGTCCCTGCAAACAACAAGCAGACGCCCGAAAAGAACATTCGGGTTTCAAGAAAACCCAATAACAAGATAATCCTGTAGCATGTTCCTATATAAATGGTCCTATACAGAGTACATATTATATAGAGTGTATATATATATATATACACAGTATATTATATGTATATATATATATATGTGTGTGTGTGTGAATGAAAAATGTTCATGCAGAAAATGAGATAAGGTCACCCACAGTGGTGAACACCTTTAACTAGTGGCTCATTGTGGACCTTCACCCTAAAGATGCTCCCCCCACATCACCAGCGCTGCAACATCACCAAGTAGCATTGCCAAGTGGTTTTTCTCACCGTTGGAAGGGGACTTCCTCTCTGCCTGCGCCACGGCCTCCTGCCGAAGGAGAGGAGGATTCAGTGATTCAATGATGGTTCATTGATGACTTGACAATCCAAGTATAATGATATGAAATGATCAAGCATAAGGAGGGGGATGGTTGGATGATACTTATCAGTCAGTTTTCAGTCATCATCCGTATCATTCTTGTCATTGCTTCGAATGCTTTCTGTAACTACGACTAAGACGATGGTTGAAAAATGTTGAAAATTCATGCTCATCTGGTTCGACCGGCGGCAGCAAGCTTCGCTAAGAAAGCATGGGCTTTCAAAAGTGCGACACAGGTTTTGTGCGTTTCTGAGCCATCGAATTCTCGTTTGTGTGATTTCATGGAAGCCCCTAAGCGTTCAATGTGCTCTTCTCTTCGTATGTGAAACTTGATAATCCAAGCTCTGTGTGTACAATGTGCATCCAAGCACCAACAAGGTTCGCAAACGGAAACCATTAATGTACAGTATTATATAACTATAATATATATATATATATTATATATATTATATATATATATATACATTATGACGCATTGTAATGCCATAAAATGTGATCGAATTGCCCAGATATCTCTCTCTAGGCTTAGTTGCAATGTTGCCTCATTGAGGCCGCCTGATCGTTGCAAGGGACATCGACTATGAAACAGGACAATTGTAGAACATTGTAGGAGTGTTGATAAACTGTTGATAGTGTTTCAACATGTTTCAACATGTTTCAACATTGTGAGCGATCAGCTGTCCTCAAAGGCAGCCACCAGCTTGCTGACGGACAAAGCACCCTTTGGTGCCAGCGTCTCTAGGCATTCCAAGGCCATGAAATAGTCCTGGCTGACGGAGCAGGACAACCTTGCGACGGCTAGGCACTCACTTTGGCCACCGCGGCAAAACTCACTCTGGCCACCGCACCAAAAGAGACTCACTTTGGCCACCGCAGACACCATGACTATGAATATAGACTATGTTTAGAGCCTTTTAGGGTTTATTATTTAGGGGGGAAAGGGGGTGGGAAGGGGGGTTGGGGGGGGGGAAGGGTGGGGTGGGTTACGGGGAAGCAGAGTTTGTGTTAGGTTAGGAAGTTAACATGTTGAAGATGTGTGTTCAGCTTTTGGGTGTTCAGCCTTTTAGGTTTTATAGTTCGGGGGGAAGGGGGGTGGGAAGGG
>BGPT01000554.1:278191-290529 GCA_003297045.1 Symbiodinium sp. clade C Y103 | reverse complement strand
CCAAATTGTCAACAGCATTTGGTGAATTCTCAAGTTCAACGGAATCAACATTCTGTTTGCTCAACAAGATTTCAAATGAATCTCAACTCAATTTGGGATTCCAATCAAAGCAAGATACCAGGGTAAACAACCAAGATGATTCCGAACATGTGTTGACTACTTACCTGTGTGTGTTTCCCCACTGGTTTCTTTCTTTTTTTTTTTTCGTTTGGNCATCACTGCATGACATGAAACTGTGCAAGCAGACCCTCAACTCTTTTTACGTGGGGAATTCGAAAGTCGCATTGTCAATCATCCAAGGTAAAGCCACTCGAACGGCAGGGTAGGCAATAGGGGAGCACCGCCAGGAGGTTGAGGAAGATGTTTCACACATCTCGTCCATCTGAGTTGCCTTTTCAAAAGAAGGGCTTGCTCACCTTCACACATCGTCCATCTGAGTGCAACTCCTTGCTCACCTTCACACATCCGTCCATCTGAGTAAGCTCACCTCACACATCTCGTCCATCTGAGTGCTATTCACCCCACAAAGTTGGGGTTCGTGGACTGTTCTCCTCGAACCGAGGGCTGAGCTGAGGCTGGTTGGGTGCGTCAGCCCTTTGCAAAATTAACTGCAAATTTTCAAGTTGTATTTGGGCATCTCGGATGGTACCACAGATCAAGCGTTGCACCGGCAATCGGTGCGGAAGCGGCCAAAGTGCCGCTGCTTGTTGTACCAAGATGTCAACGGTGGTCAAAATTTCAGGCAGATGCCGTTGGATCCACTGGCGCCACGTGTCATGAGTAATTGCCCCAAAGGACTGAGGTGCAAGTCCCGCTGCTGGGTGTAAAATCTGAGGTAACTCGTTGGCATCGATGGGCATGATGAAGCCTGGTCTTTGCGAGATTTTCCATGCAGCGTAAGCACCTCGAAATAACTCCAGCAGGGAACTTGTGCAATTTGAGGAACCAATGGTCTGTAGGACTGCTTGGCACCAGCGGGTCACCAAGAGGCAAGAGGCTGGTGTAAGTGATCTATTCATGATGGCCATCAACACCACCTGAGCGAAGAGCAATCTCGGATTGGAACCTGTTTCCATGATTCAGGAAACAGGGGGGATATGAACGGTTCGAAGTCGAACTGGAGCCAAGGCTCAAATGACCAAGTGTCAGGATGAGGCCCAGATGGCCAATGACCAGATGTCACAAGATCCAATTGATCGTTAGGTGTGGGGGGGTGGGTGAATCAAAATTGGGGAGTAGACCCCTCACCTTGTGTTCCCCCAGTCACACCTATGAACCAAATTGTCAACAGCATTTGGTGAATTCTCAAGTTCAACGGAATCAACATTCTGAAACAACCAAGATGATTCCGAACATGTGTTGACTACTTACCTGTGTGTGTTTCCCCACTGGTTTCTTTCTTTTTTTTTTTTCGTTTGGCGCTCCATTCAATTCCGCTACTTTAACCCCAAAAGGAACTAGTGCTACGCACAGTAAATCTTTTGGGGCAAGCCAAACTCATTCATCCACAACATCCCCAACCATATGGGTTAAGTAAACCAAGTTAAACCAAACAAGGGGGGAAACCAAAACATCACACAGGCAACAAAACAGGAGTAGTCACACACACATATATATCATAGTCAATATATATAATCACACCCTAAGACACCATACGCAAATACGCGCCGTCGTCGAACATCACTGCATGACATGAAACTGTGCAAGCAGACCCTCAACTCTTTTTACGTGGGGAATTCGAAAGTCGCATTGTCAATCATCCAAGGTAAAGCCACTCTCCCCCACTTACACAATCCCTTTACCTTTGGTCAACTCCCAGGTTCCACAACCCTCTTTCTTCACACTCAAATGTCCTCGAGTGCGCACCCTAGGACTGGACAAGAGCCTCCGTCACGGATGGCCCCGATCGCCTCCATGAGAGCACAGTCTCCCCTTGAGGGACCATCACTGGGATTCGAGTGGCTGGGCACACGGGCAAACCACAACCAAGACCTCACGTCTTTCTCTGCTATCTCCAATTGCAGCAACAAAGCACGGAAATGTGCATTGAAGGAAGACCCTTTCACTAGCGCTTCTTTGGCTGATTCGTTATCCACAAAGGCAATGGACTTCCGTCCTCTAAGATACTTTCCCCAAAGGAATCTGGCAACTATCACGCTATAGAGTTCGACCATAGCAATCACATGCTTTGAGGAAGTCCTCCAAGAGTCAACCAAACGCCTAGGCACATGAAAGGAGAAGTACCTAAAGGACCCGTCTGCATAGAGCAAACCACCAATAGTATTCACGTCCCCTTCACTGGCTCCATCTGTGAAGACAAGGACTGGCTGCTTTTCATGAGAGCAGGGCAGCTCTCGGGGTCTTCCGTTGCTCAAACGGTTCAACATGAGTTTAAGGGATTCCCTAGCCTCAGGTGAAATCTGAACAAGTTTGGAGTCACACCGGATGTTGTTCCTGAGCTCCGTCATGGCTAGCTTTCCATCTCGTCCCATCACAAAGGAGTCTACATACTGCAACCTTCCAAGCAGTCTGCTGCATTCCCTAGAGGTAATGGTGCCTGACTCAAGCACCTTGGAGATGGACAAGCGGACCTCGTCAAGACGACCCTCCTTGTTTCCAATTAGGATCTTATCATGTGCTGCTCGTCCGAAGTCCACACTCACTCCAAGAACACTGGCCTTGGTGTCGAAGGGCTGCAGTTTATGTTTGGCATAATCAAACCCAAGCAGATCTAACATAGTCGTCATGGTGATCATGGTTGACTTTGAAAGCAGGCTAGGGGACACCACTGGGAAATCGTCAAAGTAACTACTCCAAGGCAGGTACAGCTGATACCCAAGGTGTTGCAACAACCTGGAGCATCGGTTGAAGTGGACAACGGATGCAGTAGCCCCGAAAGGCAGCACTCTACCCTCAAAACATTGGACAGTTTGATCTGCCGGATTCTTAAGGGTGATCACAGAGTACCTCCTGCAATCTGGGTGAGTTGCAAATTGCTTATATGCGTTGGACAAGTCTAGGACACTAAGCAGCGGTTGACCATTGGAACTTCCCAAGAAAGATTCATGCACAGGCGCATCAAGCACGACACCATCTTTGAGGTGGAAGATGACCCTTCCTTGCAAGAGGGCACGGGCTATGGCCGCACCAATCCAAACTATCTGGTCAAGCGTTCTCAAGTCCAACTTGTCTGCATACCCAAAGGCCCCATTGACCTTGTTCTCTGCATAGTCATCTATTGGTCTTAGCTTCATCTTATCACCAGAGCTCTGCCAGACGCCAAAACGCCTGACTGGCAACCAAGGCTTATTGTACTCCTTAGCTACATCACCTTCTGGGATGGGACCCCTCATCCAGTGCAAGTTCGTGGCCTCTTCACAAGTGATGTCCCAGAGCTTCTGAGAGTCATCATCAACACTGGTGGACTTGGTCTTGCCCAAGATGGCTGGTCTAAGGAATTTGGCAGCATCGTCAAGCGATTCTGGAGAAAAGGCAGGCGGCCTGGGCTCAAGGTCAAAAACACCGGATGGCTCTTGCAGTCCAACAATTTTGAACCCCTCAGCAATTTCACGGAAAAGGGTTTGGTCGGGCCATCCTATCTGCTTTGCCAGGGCCTCCCACAAGAGTAGCTTTTTCGGCCTAAGGATGGACTCCACCCCCGGCTCCATGCTGGCTTTGAGCCTGCACTCCTCGGCTTCAAGTCGTTTTGACATGTTGATCCACTGCTTCAGAGTGTTAGTCCTCCTAATGGCAATTTCTACAGGGCCAAGAGTCAAAACATCAAACACGACCTTCAGAAGCTCGTCAGGCACTGCATGGTACAAATCGAAAGGATGTTGCAGCTGGATTGCATCATCAATCCATTGCTTCGGACTCCTGAAAATCCCAAATTTGTACCTATACTTACTGGGCTTGCTGTCTGCACCACCTTCCCCACTTAAACGCTCAAGAGACAGCAACTTGGCATGAATGGGCAGATGATGCCACGGTTTGGTGAGGCAAGATTTGGCATCAAGTGGTGGTGGATCGGCAGTGGTGATCATCTGAAAGGCTACAAATTCAGATATAAGGGGCGGCATTCTACGGCCCCTTGGCTGTGTGGCTAGTGCGACACTGCCGGCTGCATTGTGGGAAACTGCACCTGGAACTGCATGGCTATGTTCAGGAAAAAGGTTGAGGGCTTCCTGAACGATTTTTCGGATTTGCACGCACAATTCCCTGGGATATGCTGCTTCTTCAGCTGTTGCATAGATGAGCTTGCCTTGCTCATCGCGCTTTCTACCATAAGGCTCATGCTGGTGGTCTCCTGGGCAGTCAGCCTCCAACTGTGCCATCTCAGGCATGGTACTCAGGAAAGCCTTTTTGGTGGGACGTGTTGATCCCCAGGCACACGCTGTGAAATAGTACAAAGTAGCAAACTGTTGCAGTTCCAACATCCATTCTGTGACCCACAAATAACTTCTCGCTGGGTTTTCTACGGCCCATGGAATATTTTTGTGTGAACACAAGGTTAAGAAAGCTGCAAGATTTTGATAAATGACATTCGCTGCATGGACCCGGGCTTGCTCATCTCCGGTCAAGTCCGGTAGCCCGTGTGGAAACTCCTCGGATCGGAGTGGTCGTGGCTGTGTGGGTCCTCCTAAGCAAATTTCTCTAGCTCTGCTGCAAGTCCCGCATGGTGGGGCAGCGTGGACAAAGCAAACTGGGAAGTTCCTGACCACATACTCAAGGAATTCCCAAGAAGATGTTAAAGTCAGGTCTAGTGTGCAAATGTGCGCCAACGGGTGAAAACGGTTATGGGTATGGTCTACAGCCATGACATCAAATCCAACTTCTTGGAAACATCTGCTTAACATGGCTGTTCCAGCACAAATCTCAATAACCAATGGCTTAACCATAGGCGATTTAACATGCGTGGCATTGGTCTGAGGCTTAGCCTGAGGCACTTCAGAGCGTTCTAGGTCTCCACCATGGTTTGGTGGGGTGTCTTCAAACGCCTGTTTTAATTTATCATATGGTGAATCCTCCATGTCCCGCTGTCAGCCTGAGGATTTGCGTTGCGGACAATTCTGATACGTGTGATCCTGCTTGAAACATCCACGGAAACAGCAAATGTGAAGACCTTTCTTACATCGTCCACGTGTCACTGGCAGATGGCACTTGTTCAGATTATGGTCAAAACAGATGGCATTTCCACTGCGCGTTCCAGGCACACCTCCTTCTAGGCCCTGCGGCATCTTGATGGTCAAAGATCCTTGTTGTTGCTGCTTACCCTTTCCTTTTCCCTTGGATGGTCTGTTGTAAGGCCCAGGCCTGGGAGCAGCTGGTGCACCACTGGATGGCTGAGACGGCTGGCTGGACGAACTCTTTGCAGTTGGCAACGGTTGAAGCAAATGCAACACATCAGGATGATTCATGGCTTTGTCAAACACTGCATCTACGGGCCTCCCAGTGGAAGTCAACTGGATGCCACTGCGCGTAAGCTCTGCAAGCTTCAGGAAAAGTTTCCGATCAGCATTCACAATCTGCTGCAGTGTGATTCGATTGTAACCATCCGGTGGACTTTCAAGTCTACAGTCTAAGACCTTTTCAATCCACGAATCATGCAAACTGTATCCTAAGATATTGCACTGATCCAATGCCAATCCACGCCTCATCATGCAGAGTCGGAGAAGCATGTCGTTCGACAAATCGGCCTCCAGCTTCATCTCTTTGTCCTTGATTTTCACAGATCCTGATCCATCAACTGTAATATGACGATCTTCTCGTTGAGCTACGTTAAGAATCTCCTGCTCTTTGCTAGTACACTTGGTGAGCTCAACATGATGAAGCCTATTCTCATCGTCCATGTTCTGACAACGATCAACAAGCCTATCTGAAGGTTCCAACTTGCCAGCTATCTTGATTCCTGTCAATCGAGCTTGTTGCTTTTCAAGTCTGTCAGCTCTTTCTGGTTGAGCTAGCTTCCTGACAGGGGCATCCTCTACCCGTTCTGCATGTGCTTTGAGTTCCGATGCTGTCAATGCGTAGCACTCGTGGAAGAGTCTCCTAAGACTTGCTAGTTCACCAACTGTTGGCGCCCTACCCAAAGCAGTCTGTATGGATGCTGTGAATGGAGTTTCATCTGGCATGCCTGGCACGTAGCTAGATGAGAAGGCATACTTTGCAATCGTATTGATACCACTGTTGACCAACAACGTCACAACTGCATCTGTAATGCCAAGAGCTGAACATCTCGACTTGAAATTGGGCTCACTGTCAGTCAATGACATGGCTGCACGCTTCTACACCAGAGGTTCCGACTCAAAGGAAACCCACCTATCACCCAATTACAACATAACATTTTTATTGTTTCGACTCATAAAAAGGAGGCGGGACAATAAGCAAAATAACATTTCAGGATTGTTGTTTGTTTGACGTAATTTCAGTTTCCTCTCAGAGATGTTCCAATGAAAATCTTTGCAAATGCGATCATTGTTCACAAACACCATGAGGAATAAAAGTGGCATGGACTGTGTGACGTACAGGCTCCCCCTTCTCCAAATGAAGTTGCAACCCTACGGTTGTCTGGAGCCATGCATTTAGCGGCACATCACCACTTGATCATGGTCCAAGGACCCATGACCCCAATTGGGTCCTCTGTCATACCCAAATGGTATGATCCACACAATGTAATTCCATGTCCTACCATGGCATCATATGTGTCCACATCAGATCACGATACTGACATGCACATGTCTGTCAAATCGCTCAGATCACAAGTCTGAAATCAACTGCACGTGTGATCTGGGTTTCCAAATGATCCCAGAAATAACATCTGATATGCCACGGCACTTGACATCATGTTTGAAAAATAAATACCGTCACCAAATCAAAACACAAGACACCAACATGTCCATGCCACTTCCACAGAAAAACACAAATCATTTTCCAGGCAATCACCTTTGTTTGAAGCAAATGCGACACTGAGGTGAAAAGAATCTGGGTTTAACATCAACTTTGCTGTAGCTTGCAGTGATCTCTCGGCCACACCTGAAGTGCATCTCGCTTTCATCAGCACAGACATGATAATACCGAGTATTCTTGTTGCGAAAGAGTGTGGGCTCACCTTCCAGCTGAAGTCCCTCGAGAGTCGAATGCTCGCTCCACTCTCCAACAACATCATCTACTGCAGCTTCCAAGATCCTGTGCTGCTCCTCGTCTGGCTCATCATCCGCTGAGTCCTCAGAGTCTGATGCTGAAAGCTCGGCACCATCAAGATCTTCTGTCTCATCATTGTTGGGGTGCTGCGGACCAATCACATTGAAATACCCTGACCTTGTACTGTCTGGGTCAAACTCCAAGCGTCTGATCCACCCCAGAACCTTGTCGAGTTCTCTCAAGGGTCCAGCAGCAGCGTCACGGCTGTACACTAAACAGGTTTTTGTAGTGGGATCAACATGATACCCCAAAAGCCTTCTGCACGCTATGTCCGCTCCTGCTTTTGCCATCCAACTCAAACAGGTCGACTTGCATGAATGCGTCCCAATGCGCATCGTTTGATTGTCAGTAAATCCAAGAGCCACCAAAATCTTACGTAGCCAGTCACCTCCCATAGCTGCAGACATCGGTACCCTGAGCCATCCATTAGCTGCTGGCTGAGGCAGGAGGGGTAACCCTTCTCCCCTTGGAACTGCCCCTTGGAGTCTCGCCTGCTGCCACTGCCGAAACCAATTCTTCCCCGTCAGGCCAAGCAGAGGCGCTGCCATTGGGAGGAACATAGTTTTCCTTTCAGTTGTGTAGGAGCTTTTACTTCGAGTGACTTTGGCTTCGATGTACCCACAAACTTGGTCCCCTACAACGACCTCGTCTGCAAGGATGTCGCACATATGCTGCATGTCCGAGAATCTGGCACGCATAAAAATGCAAAGGAGAAAACATCCAGCTGCATATACGTCCCTTGGAGTCCCAACCATGTCAGCCACATAATTTTCAAGGGCTCTGACTTGATCTGCCAGAAGAGGTGGACGCTGTTGCAGCTTCCGTTTGTTCAGGTAGGACTCACGTGCACAACCCTGAATCCTCTGGCTCGATATCACATCATCTGCCCCAGTCAATCCCAGAATGAAATTGCAAAATGTCATTGAAACGCAGAATGATCTCAAAAACGTCGGCGCAGCTTTAACTCCAACATCCACCATGAAAGCATAGACATTTCTCTCAAAAGCAGGGAATGGAATAACCGCATTGTTTCGACACCATTGAATGTACCTCAAAATAGGTCCAGCTCTGTTGTGCAAGGTCCCAGTGGCCTTTCCAGAAAACACATGTTTCAAACCGGCAGCAACGGAACCTCCAAGTGGAGCCCCCTTGTCGAGTCTTCTTCCAAGATCAAAAGCAGTTGCACATGTCAAAATAATTTGAACCCACTTTCTGATTGCAGCAACTCTCTGTGTGTTCAACTGTTGTTCCCAGCTGAGGTCCGTGGCATTTCTCTTCTGCCTGAATTTGACAAGTCCCGAAACCGGCCCTGATTCATCTCCAGAACCTTCTGCAATCGGAGTGTCAACAAGCAAAATGCCAGATGGAGCTGCGGAGCTTCTCACAACATGAACCTGTTGCATTGGAGGATTTGTTACATAAACAGGTCTGTAAATGGATGTCCAAACTCGAGATCTGCAGTAACCGACATGTGACTCAAAAGCGTCATCTGAAGGAGTGCTCATCTTTCACCTCCCCACATCAGAAATCAACCAGAGGAAGCACGACATCCAGCCCAGAATGAAAAATGTGAGAGCCCCACACAATTGCATCAAGACATCAGTGAAGCCATGGCGACATTGAACACGGGAGTGAAGATCGGCAACAACGATCCTACCACGGTGACCAGGGGATCTCATTGAATCAAGGTGAATCAAAATTGGGGAGTAGACCCCTCACCTTGTGTTCCCCCAGTCACACCTTGAGCCAAATTGTCAACAGCATTTGGTGAATTCTCAAGTTCAACGGAATCAACATTCTGTTTGCTCAACAAGATTTCAAATGAATCTCAACTCAATTTGGGATNATAATTTATTCAATAATTTATTCGAGAATCTATTCGATAATTCCGAAATGTGGGAGTTCTCAGGCAATCGTAATTCCATGTGGAAATCCTTGCCATTAAAAAAATCTATTCCTTTTCCACCAGCACCAACGTATCGGGTTTGCTTGAGAATGTCCACATTTCGGAGATTATTGAATAGATTATGGAATAGATCATTGAATAGATCATGAATAGATGACGAATGGACTTTTCATGTATTGAAGATTACCGCGTAGGCCCGACCTGCGCAGGACGCCCGAGGACACCAGACGAAGAGTAGATTGCCATCCCTCCACACATCAACTCCATGCTAAATTGCCCGATTTTGTTTCCTTTATTGTTTACATTGATTTCCGGAACAGCAGCCGCGACTTTTGGCGTCTTCTGCTGAGCGCTGTAGATACGTTGACGCCGCTGGCCACAAGATGCCCCAAGATGTGAATCNGCCGCGACTTTTGGCGTCTTCTGCTGAGCGCTGTAGATACGTTGACGCCGCTGGCCACAAGATGCCCCAAGATGTGAATCTGACCGGAGCTGCGTCCTTGTCCTACATGATGGGTCCTACATGATGGCTTTGATGCTTCTGAGTTACACTTCTCCATGCCCACAGTATTTCAATGTTGGGTGCCAGTGATAACATCATGAATTTCGTCCAGGTGTCGAAAACATCCGGCAACATTGAAATGAGGGGGAGGGAGGCGGCCCACGACGTGATCCTTTCGCTTATGGACATGGAGGAGCGCCGTTCTACATGATCGCGTGCCTGTTCTGAATTAATGTTGCAGGAGCTGGCTCAACTTCTTTGTATTTGGCAGCCATGGTTGACAAAAAGCCTTTCAAATCCAGGAGCCCAGCGCCTTCCACGCAAAAACTCTGTCGCAGCTTTGTTGATGGCCAGCAACCAATCCAGCTTCGTAAAGGAAGCCTTTCGGGCAAGCACGTCACGTGCTTCACGTTTCAAAAATGCTTTCAAAGGCGAAAAACACCCAACATCCAAGGGCTGTACCTGAGCTGTGCAGCCAGCTGGCACGAAACATATGTAAAGGCCTCGCTCTTGAGCTACACGGAGAACAGCCTCCCCCAGATGTGCGGGCGCGCAATCTAGGAGAACAATTGGTTGGCAAGCCGGGCGAGAATCAAAGACATCAGCAACCAAAGCCAAATATTTGACGAGCACGCGCTCACACATCCATCCACTTTTTTCAGCCCAAACATGCACCACAGGCGACACGGCCTCTTTGACTTCAGCGGTTTCCAATGACAACTTGTGGGAGTAGCGGCTGGAGGTCAGTGCGGTGCGTCACCAAAGCTCCGAATGTAACGGCACCACGGCGGCGACTGGCAGGAACTGGTGCCCGCGGTGCAATGCCGCCTTTCCAACGGGATCTTTTCACCACACATCCTTTCGGTTGCAACCACCACTGACTGATTGAACTTTCATCGAAATTGAGAAAAACAGGTTCTCGTCCGCTCGCGACTGTGAGGTGGCGCAAATAGTCAACCCAATGCCAAAAGCCACGAACCTGGCCAAGAACAAGCACAAAGGAATCACCACAATGATGTCGAAAATTGTTCCCAAAATTGAACCCAAAATGGGACCCAAAACGGAACCTAAAATGGGACCCAAAATGGGACCCAAACTGTGACCTGACACGGGACCCAATTTGAAAACCACATTTAAAAACCGTTTTCCACTCCCCTTATATGACAAGTTCTGGGGCCCAAAATGGGAACCAAAAATCGGTCCAAAACAGGCCCCAAAAAGGGCACACTTTTGGCACCAACTTGACAATTTGCAAAGCTCCGCCCCTGCCCCCTCAGCCACCTTCTCCTCTAATTCGGCCACGGGCATCCCAGTGCTCATTCCCAACCGCTTGCGAGTGATAGCAAACTGCTTGCAGAAGCGACCGCACCATGCACGGGCTGTGCGGCCTGGAACGGCAGCTTTTCCGTCCCCACATTCCGCAGACACTCGTAGCCTTTCCGACAGATGGGCCAAGTCTCGCTTGTCCAGCTCTTGGAAATATTTATGGACCAGTGCATCATATGTTGGCGCAACACCACATATGTAGTTCTGCTGCGTTACCCAAGCAGCTGTATCCCATTTCGCCACATATTTGGCGGCTGCTTCATGCACAGATTTGTTCTTCTCGCTGCTTGCCGGCGGCTGCTGCAAGTGGTACAAGCATTCCAATGGACAATCGCGAAACCATTCACGTATCTTGGTTGGGATGTCTGTGCTCAAGGCTTCCTCTGACAGNCGGCGGCTGCTGCAAGTGGTACAAGCATTCCAATGGACAATCGCGAAACCATTCACGTATCTTGGTTGGGATGTCTGTGCTCAAGGCTTCCTCTGACAGGGCTCTTTTCCGGCATTTTCTACTATCGCGCACAAATGCTTCCGCCACATCCAAGCGGAAGCCAGAGAGAATGTAGACTGCAAGACAGACTAGCTGCGACCGAGGCGTCAAACCACATAACTCCTGATCTTTGCTTTGACGCCGAGCTTCCCTTTGCAAGTGCAACAACTGCTTCTCCACATTCTTCAACTGCAACTGCTCCTGGAACGAGCAAACAATTTAGCTGCAGAATCCACAGGAGACATTGGGAGAGACAGGGATGACCGGAAAACATGACATGAGGCTTGCCTGAGGAGAAGCAACAATGTGGTCCTTTACATCACACCACACATCCAACTGGTGCTACACGGCGATGTTATCATCGAAGACATATTGAAAATACCAGCAACATGCCGAACGCTAGTCTCCGCGAACTGCTAAGGAACACCAATGCGGCTGCAGGAAAACCACGGTTTTGAGCCCCCAACCTGGGAACCGCCTAAACACCTCAGGATACCCCAGCATGACGACAATGACGGCAAAATGCCATGTAATCTCGCAGGTATTACTACAAACTGGTCGACAGTGGAAACGGCACATGGTCCAGGTTCTCCCTGACACAGAATGCCAATCCCCTTGGCTGTGACAAAGTACGACCCTCACACTTGAAAATTACGACCCTTACACTCTCAAATTACGACCCGCTAATCCCCTTGCCAGTGACAGATTACGACCCTCACACTTGAAATTACGACCCTTACACTCTCAAATTACGACCCGCTAATCCCCTTGTCAGTGACAGATTACGACCCTCACACTTGAAATTACGACCCGTGCACTCTCAAATTACGACCCGCTAATCCCCTTGTCAGTGACAGATTACGACCCTCACACTTGAAATTACGACCCGTGCACTCTCAAATTACGACCCGCTA
>BGPT01000554.1:199811-275514 GCA_003297045.1 Symbiodinium sp. clade C Y103 | reverse complement strand
ACAGCTTCGGCAGGAAACAGTTTCCAGTGAACGACCAAAGAAAAGTATCTATAGGAAGCTTGAAAGCTAGGACGATTGGACAATATCAACATCACCTGCACATTACCAAACAGCGCACGGTGCCTGCACTCAAAAAAAGACTTGGACTCACACGTGCAGCGTGGCAGTGTGCCTGTGTAGGCTGTCACTGCGGACAGAGAACCGAGTACTTTTTGTTCTAGCAGACACAGCGCTTATGTCTTGCAAATCAGCCCCCATTTTAGGGTCTCAAAAGTCTGAAACCGTCGACCACATGAGCGTACCTTCAATGTATATAACAAGTACCTGAAAACTACAAACGAAGTCCAAACTACGAAGTATCACAACAAGACAACTAACAACTACACAAGTTAAGCTCAAGATCGCTACACTAGCTATACATGGAGCAAAAGCGAACCTAAATTTCACAGGGAGGTGCGTGTGTGCAGTGGTACAGCAAAGTACTCCCTAGTCACACTACAAGCCGCTACCACAGCCTAGTAAGAGAAGAATCCACTCACCGAGCTAGACTAGCCCAAGATAATCTCCTCACCCATACTTTAGGCTTCTAGGAAGCCCAATAGTGTCAAAGACTTCGCAATACCGAAGGTTCTGCTGCTAATCAGGGACAATCATCCAATCTTCTACAATTCCTTTTTCTTTATTGACAGCGGTGAGTTTAACTTGTTGCTCGGAGGTTGCAAGTCTCAGCTAATCCCTGTGACACTAAAGACCGAAACAATTGGAGACGGTTGGATACAAAGTGCAAGAAGCTCGCTGCTGGAAACAAAGGAAGTGTGAATGGTGAGTGGATCCTCCCCTTGCTTGGCAATGTAAGATGCCTATAGCGTGACCATTTGGGTCACCTTGCAATGCCACAGGCTATTTACACCTCCCTGGCGGGAGGGATGGGCGATTTCAAGTACCTTCCAATTGAGTGTCCTGTGGAGCTGTGGAGTTTTGGAATATGAGTCGTTCAGCTGAAAGTTACAACTTATTTTCAAATGATTACTGCCTTTGGCGACAAGTTGACTGGGGTTCCTGATGACAGGCATCAGTGTGGTCTACAGTATGGTGTGTCTGATTGTAAGAACGGTAGTTAAAAATCTTCTGCCACATTTCCCCGTGGGGTGCGGAACGAAGTCTGGGCACTATTGACTATTGTGCTTTCAGAGCTGGTGCAAGCCTGGAGATTCTGTACATCCACTCTGATCGCTTTGCCGATTGCAATGTGCTTTAACTGGTTCCATCGGAGCTCTTGCCACTTCTTCCACTCAGCTTTGAAGGTCTCCTTGCTGTTCACCCCAAAATTGGCAAGGCCATGGACAAATTGCTAGAAGTTCGCCGCTCAGCTGAGCTCCATCCGTACTTCAGAGAGTCGCTCACAGAAGTCTCAGTTGTTCTTGATCATTTTGGTTTTCAGGCATCCTTTGCCTTTTTTTGCTTGGAATTAGCGCACGCTGGCACAAGGCCTGTGTCACTAGTCAATTGAATGAAACAAACAACGAAACAAACCAGCAAAATTGAAATGATAATCGCCCGGCGCTTAGTACAGTCACAGGTTCCTGGTGCCAGCGACCCTGCAGTTCGTCCGCACGAGCAAGTGGGATTCAACCAACCACCCCACAGGTATGGAGGAGACTACACCCAGCGCTAGAAGGTGTTGACACCTCTCACCCAATCGGACTTCTGCTCCACTAAAGACTTCCCCATCTTATTCCAGAAAGCTAGCTGGATGCATTGGAGCTGTAAGAAACTCATCACTGGGCATGATGCCAGCCAGCAGCCGAGTTCCACAGCCTGCGAACTTCTCGCAGGCGTCAATCGCCCGGAACTATGCCAGCTACAAAAACGGTAGGAGTCCCAGAGTGGAGAGTTGTGACGAGTTGTAACCCTAGCCCTGGACCGAGAGTTGGAGAGTTAGGTGTACTCAGTTGTGACCCTGGCTGCGCGTCCAGGGTTAGAGAGTTAGTTGCAACTACTTGTAAATATGGTCCCGGAGCCAGAACTAATAAAATTTCTTGGCCTTTTGTTTTGTTCATAAAACAATTAGTAGTAGTAGCAGTAATAGTAGAAGTACTAATACGAGCGAGTACTAGTTCCATTTCCTGGCCTATTTCTTTTGTTCATAAAACAATTAGTAATAATAGAAGTAGTAATACTGGTAGTAATAGTAGTAGTAGTAGTACTAGTAGTAGTAGTAGTAGAAGTAGTAGTTCTAGTAATAATAAAATTTCCTGGCCTATTTGTTTTGTTCATAAAAGAAGTAGTAGTAGTAGTGGTAGTAGTAGTAGTAGTAGTAGTAGTAATAGTAGTAGTAGTAGTAGTAGTCGTCGTCGTCGTCGTCGTCGTCGTCGTCGTAGTAGTAGTAGTAGTAGTAATGGCCCAGGGTTAGAGAGTTGGTTGTAACTAGTTGTAACCCTGGCCTCGGGCCCAGGGTTTGAGAGTTAGTTGTAACTAGTTGTAACCCTGGCCCCGGGNCAGGGTTAGAGAGTTGGTTGTAACTAGTTGTAACCCTGGCCTCGGGCCCAGGGTTTGAGAGTTAGTTGTAACTAGTTGTAACCCTGGCCCCGGGCCCAGTTAGAGAGTTAGTTGTAACTAGTTGTAACCCTGGCCCCGGGCCCAGGGTTAGAGAGTTAGTTGTAACTAGTTGTAACCCTGGCCCCGGGCCCAGGGTTAGAGAGTTAGTTGTAACTAGTTGCAACTAGTTGGAGAGTTGGTTACAACTAGTTGCTAACTAGTTCCGGAATTAGTTACAACTTGTTGCTAACTAGTTGCTGAGTTGCTGAGTTCCCCCCCCGAGACCCCCATAGTTCAGGGTTAGGGTTGAACCCTAACCCCAACCCACCCCAGCCGATCCAACTTCACTTGAGAAAATGCTAGAGCTCAATATGTACTCCATTCCTTTGGATGTTGAAAGGAATTTCAAAATTGTATCGCATCCCCCTTTTTGGGTCCCAAAGTGCATTCGGTAGAGCCATAGCTTATTACCTATGCTCTCCTGGACGAATGCGACCAAAGGTGGACAGATTTGATGGAAGGATACAAACTCATACGGTGATTACGATTGATTACAATCTAAGCTCCCACTATCATCGATAGACGGGACAATCTGTGCCTCATAGCCCGGAGGCTAGGTGGCAGATATTTCCTAGCAACATTTGTCAGATCAAAGGAAAAACCTGACACCTGATCATGTCAATTGAACGACTGTGCCTCATAGCCCTAGGTGGCAACGGCTGGCTGAAATTTTCTGAATTCAACCTCTCACTGATTGAAATTTTGCTTCGACATCTTAAGTCGACATGCGTACTCAGAGGTGCCAAGAACCAAGGAGGGGTGATCATCTTGGGCTTGCAAGTGGTCGGTGTGTATCCCTGCCCTGGAGACCCAAGAAGGAACACTCTGACCCTTACAGAGCAGTTAGCAATAGATCATTTCAAGGAAATTGCCCCCATGACAAGGGGCTCTTAAGCTGACCTGGCACATGCCGGAGGAGGGGAGACAATGTACAATGGATTGCTTCTACTGCCTCATTGGGAATGATGTGGTTTAGCTAAATTGTATGGCATGGGCCGACATGCCGTGTTTACAATTTTCGAACGACTACGCTGCTCTGCAACATTATCTACAATTTCTTCAAAGTGATGACCGGGGATCTATTGATGCTGTTATCAATAGATTTACAAAGATCTGCACTTTACACGATGGAGGCTGATGATGAGGGCCTTGCTCTTCCCGCATCTTCGATGCGGGATGGATTGGCTGGGCTGAAAAAACGAGAATCTGGAGTTCATTGCGCTACGCATGCGGTGCTTTCGGGACGGTACGATAATCACTGTATTCCGGGGATGACTGATCGTACTATGTTAGATACCATGTTGGATACCATGAAAGCGACTTCCCCGTATTGATTCCTTGGCCTCCACCACATGAAACACTTCTGAGAGCCGGGCAGGGTTTGTTGTTTCCTTTTTGTGAATACTTTGTTTTTACTTACCGTCTCTCGGTGACTAGTGACACAGGCCGTGAGCCAGCGTGCGCTTCTTTCGAGCAAACAAAGCTGCTGACATTCTGCAATTTCACTGGAGACTAAAAAGCTCCGTCTGACCGCACGCGGCATGGACCCCGTGTGGACATCTGCAAGCGCGTGGCGTGCAAATTGAATGTGTCCGTCCAAAATCTTCAAATCCTGTTGCAAGACGGTGAGTTGTTGATTTCATTTTTGCCGTGCAAATTCACCAGCTACGCATGCACGGTTGAATACCGCGTGCAAGTGCGGCGTCGGTCCTAGGGTGCTGTCAGCTGCCAGACAATGCAGTACAGTATATACAGCATTGCAGCATCAGAGAACGGATGACAACGTCTCGTCAGCAGATCCACCGGACGTGTCCGTGATCCGCTGTGCTGTATTTCTCAGTTGCCAGACACGTGATAGAAAAAGTTTGTCAATGCCAATGCCCTTTCAATTCTTGCTTGCTGAAATGTTTCTCGGTCGCGGCAAAGCAAATGTACTGCGCCACCCAACATTCTCTTTTGAATTTCTGGCTTTTATGCGTTTCTGGACAGCATTGGAAAGCATATCTATCTCTTGCACACCACTGCTGCGGCCAAGGTCCTTTCTCTTTTCTGCATCAGAAAGCTTGTTTCATGCGGGCTTAATGCCAGACTCGCTGCAGTCTGGAAAAAAATGCCTGGAACTGTGAGTTTTGCCACGGCCACCTCGGCAACATGTAGTTTCGGGTCGCTGCGTTGCAGGACATATCTTTCAAATAAAAATGTCTGCGCGGAAACATCTCTGCGTACAAAAGGCAGCGGCGTGCGTGGGACTTTTGTTTGTCTCGACACCTTTGGATGTAAAAGTACCTCGTGTGTAAAAATGTTTGTGCGCAAAAGGGCTTCGCGTGTAAAAGTGTTTGTGTGTAAAAGTGTTTGTTTGATCTGTAAAAGGGGAAATGTAAATAACAATGCCTATCTCGAAGTTTTTGTTTTGTGTGTACAATTTGTCGTTCATGGTAGCATGTCCGCTCAAGAGCGTCCGTGCATACGTTTCTGGCATAAATTCTTCTACAATTTCTTTGACGTCTGCATAGTTCATATTGTTTCCTTCCTGTAAGGCACGTCTTCTCTTTTTTGCTTTGCTTCTCTATGATGATCTCTTCTATATCTCTCTTTATCTTTCAGCTTCATATCGTGCTATCTCGCATCCTTCCTCTTACTTAAAATGTCATCCCTCTTCATCTTTCAGCTTCATATCATGCTATCTCGCATCCTACCTCCACATATCTCACATCTGCACATCTTACATCTGCATCTCTTGCATCTGCACACCCTACATTTACATATCATTCATCTGCTTTTTGACCTTGAATCTTACTCTCATCTCTTACTTATTCCACCACCTTGATTTCTTATTTGCATATGATCAACTTGTACCTCTTCGCTTTCGGGCCATCCGTCGTTTAGTTATATTTGATTTCGCAATTGACAATCTTGCCTTTTTTTTGGAGACGAAGGACAGCTGGGAAGGTGTTGTTGCCAAACATTGTCCCAAAATCGGTCGCAAAAAAAATCCGAACAGGACTCGCAGCTGATTGCAACAATTCACCTGCATTCGGCGCTCATAGTAAAAACATCTTGGTGGCAACCTTCACGTGATTAATGCAGTGTAATTGCACAAACAAGGATTCAAGTAGCAACACGGGAAAAAACCAAGGCAAAACAAATTGAGACGCGAATTGTTTGTAGAACCCATGGCTTGGCAGAAAATCATGGACATGCTAGGACATGGCGGGATCCGATCAGCAAATCGAAAATCTGGCATAATAGTTGAAACCAAACCTGCCCAAGTTCAATTCCCCGATTGAATCTCAACGTTTCTTCGTGCGCTTGCTGTTATTTGATAGTTTGGTTTCGAGTTGATGCTCCGACGATTTTTCCAAACCAACTTTGCATTTTACCATGTCAGTACCTCAACCGAGCGCGTGCGGAAAAAAAAATCGTCAAAGGGACCACCGCGACATTCACCCGAAGATGTTTACAAAATCAAAGTTCACAACCCAGATTGTTGGGTCAAATGACGGGAAGGCGTTTTTGTCAATCAACAGGCTCGATGTCACCATTTGGCTCACTGGGTAGCAGCATCTACGCTTGGCCAGGGCCAAAATTGAATTCATTGATGACTTTATTTGGCGAATTTCAGGGAGGCAAAGCGTTCAAACACCACCACCGGATGTTTTCGCCATTGCCTTGGCCTATTTTGTTTTGTCGATAAATGAAAGAAAGGACAAGGGCCTTGACACCAGCATGTGCCAGCCTGAGGTTGTGGTCGTGGCAACAGCGAGAAACAGACATCCTTGTATGCCGACATTTCGGGTGTCAATCATTTTTCTTAAGCACAAGACAATTCGTTTCATCATGGAAGCGTCTTTTCCCGGACCTTCCCGTTGTTACTAAACTGCGGGCCCCATTCGCCTACATATAAATATAAATATAAATAAATAAATATATATATATAGATCTTTTTTTCAATGTGATGCGACAAACCATATTGTTCATGCCACCATATCACAAGACAAACTGAATGCAAAATGAAAACATAATGACAGGTGTCAACCATATTTGATCTAGACCCTAATTGACAACGAGAACATGTTTTCGGGGAAATGGTGCACTTGTTTTTTTTGGGGGGATGCGGGAACAGGGCGCTTCCATCTTGTACCGAAGGCAACGGCCCATGATCATGGAAGGGTGCCTAGAAAAATAGCATCATCATTTCATACAATCCTTCGGCAGGCCTGCTTGTCATGACCAATTCCGATCAGATTGAGCGCCCCTATGATGTTGCTTCGGCAAATTTACCATGTGAATCCCGCGTTTTTTTCTGTAAACCCAATCCCTTGACAAATCAAACACATTGCCGCTACACATAAAAAACCAGGAGGCAACGGTCAACGCACCATGGGCTCTTACGACGATCAACAATACGATGTTGGACCTTGGTGAATCTAATTTTGCGATGTGGGTGGGTCGCATTGTAAAAAAGGGTTTTCACCAACATGGTCGAACCAAATGTCGAAGAAGTAGACGCTGCGTTTTCGTCTTCTTCCGTTCCCGTCACAAGTATGGTGGCAATCCTGCCACCACACGCGAAACGAAAAAATGCAAAACTCCTGGCCAAGTGCAAAGTATTGTGATTACAAATGGTTACGCGAATCAGCACACCGATGTTCAAACGTGGCCCACCATACATTGGCTCTAGCAAACGGACCCGGTAAGGTTGTGGAGATTGAGTGTGCGCTATATTTTTCCTACCAATTGTCGTCTCATATTTGCGTAGGTGTGGCATTTGCGTGGTCGGAAAAGATGTGAAAAAATTGATCAGTTCCTGCCGCGGTGTTGGGAGGGTCGGTAAAGTAAGCAGGCCACGCCGTTGGGCATGTAACGATATTGACAAAATGGGCCCTGTAGCCACCAACTCGCCGGATGTAGCAACAATGTCGATTCCAATTTTGTGGCGTGACCCTCATGCTATCTCCAGACAGCTATGTTGACACCAAGTCGCCCGATCATCGATCGAAACATCCAGCGTTACACAGTTTCTTCTGCTTGTAAGGGATGAACTAATTAGTCTCAATTCTTCGTGGTTTATTTCTTTGAAAGTCCTGCATCCCCATTTAGGTTTCCGCGTGCAATTACCCACGTGTACAATTGTTTCCAATTTTTTTGCGTGCGAGGATGTTTCCCACAGTTGTCGTCACCAGCTTATATTTTTGATGCCGTTAGGCCACCCACCAGTTGAATCAGATAGATTAATTGTTTCGGAGGTCACATTCTTTTTCTCCCACAGCAGGGATAGTCACATCATCTGGGAACCGAATAATGTTTTATTGTTGGCACCCTTGACAGTTTTGTGTGCAATTCCATTACCAAGTTCGTCGGAATGAAGCTGCCCATCTGGCAGACGGAATGCAATGAACAGAGTTTGGCCACGTTGGGGGTGGCAACCGGTAAAAAGATGTCGCCATTTGTGGTGCCCGAGCACGTGGCAGGATCGGACCAGGGAAACAAAAATCTGGCAAATGCAATCTGAGGATATATTTGAAGCTGAATCTGCTGGAATCCCACTCCCGCAGCAAACGACTGCACTGACAAAAAATTGATTGAAGATCAACGTTTCGTCGTGCGCTTGCTGTTATTTGATTAGGTTTTGATGTGACGTTCCGATGTTTTTTCCACGCCAGCCTTGCACCTTCCCATGTCAATACCTCAACCGAGCGCGTGCGGAACAACAATTTGTCGAAGGGATCGCCGCGACATTCACCCCAAGAGGTGTGCAAAATCAAGGTTCACAACCCCGATTGTTGGGTCAAATGACGGCAGGGCGTTTTTTTCAATCAACAGGCTCGATGTCACCACTGCTTCACTGGGCACAAGCATCAACGTCTGGCCACGGCAACGCGCTTGATATCGTGCAGGATTTCCATGTAGCGAACTGGTTGACCTTGATGGGAACAAAGCGTTCAAAGCACAACGTCCTACTATTTTTTTTGGATCAAACCACGAAATCCTGCTGCTTCTGAAGTTTGCAGGACAATTGGCATGCAGGTCACCCTCATTGTTTTTATATATCAAAGCTTTTCGCCCATGTTGCACACCAGTTGCGCTAGCTCTTTGAGAGCAGTTTGTTTGGGGGAAGGTTTGTTTCAACTTACGCAATGCCAAACGTAGCATCAAGAGGGTGCTGTAGTGCAAAACGCAATCCCAGAACGTAGCATCACATGTGTGTTGTAGTTCAAGACAGGATCCTGAAATGTAGCATCCAATGTGTGCTATAATGCAGGACAAAACCTTACAACGTAACATGGTTTGTATGCTGTACTGCAAGACATGTTTTCCCAACGTGACATCGAAAGTTTCTTGTGGTGCAGGACAAAAGTTTACGACGTAGTATGAAGATGTATCAAGAACGTCCTGTGGTGGAGAAAAAAAACGTTGTATGGCCAGCGCCACCTTTGCCCTGTAGTGGAGGGAGCGACCCTACAGCGTAGCATCAAGAGGCTGCTGTAGCGCAAGGCAGGTCACATCAACGCCAACAGCCTACCCCACACACACCACTTCACAAAACCTTCGTCACGTGACACGCCAGGGGTATTCTGTGCCGTTGAACATGAATATTATGTACTAGCTTACCCCACCCCGCCCTTCCTCATCCCTCCTTTTCCTTGATTGCAAGTGCGAAAAAAATCCGGTTAGCCTGGGATCAAGATAGGCTGCATGAACATGAGCATCAACAACCCATCCCACCCCATCCTACCACCCCAACCTCACTTCATCCCCCACTCCACCCACCCCGCGGCATGAGTTAACAACATGTGTACCTATGATGGCGAATGGTGGGATGTTGATAGGGATAGGGTGGGTTGTGGAGTGTGACGTTCGAAATGCGGAGTGTAGAGTGTAGAGGGTGGACTGTAAAGTGTGGAGTGTGGAATGTGTAGTGTGGAGGGTGGAGTGTGGGGTGCGGAGTTTGGAGTGTAACGTGTGGAGTGTAAAGCGTGGATGTGCAGTGTATGGCGTGGAGTGCGACGTGCGGAATGTGGAACCCCGCGTGCAGTGCAAAGTGTGCTGTCTAGAGTGTGGAGTGCGGAGTGCGAAGTGCAAACCGTAGAGCGCACAATGTGGAGATGGCTTGTCGACTACGGGGTGTGGACTGCAAAGTGTGCAATGCTCGCATCACCACCATCATCAACAACAGTAACGACAGCAGCTGCTTGCCTTTGGCGCTTGCACCGTATGAGGCAAAAACCATTTTTTGACGTGTGTATGGATGCAATAACGTTCTTGTTTCGACGCCTTTGATTTAACGCTTTCGGTTGAAGTATATTGAAGTAACATGTGAGACGCCCTTGATCCAACCTCTGTGAGTAGTTGAGTTCATAGCTAGTGGGGTGTGTGGGGTGGGGGGGGGCCAATCGCGTTCTCGTTTGGACGCTCCTGCTGCTAGGCAGGTAAGTCCTGCCAGCTTTTGATGCTACGCCATGACATTGTGCAAACAAATTTTTCCACGCTCTTGATGCTACGCTATGACGTTGTGGAAGTAACCTCCACCACGTTCTCGATGCTACGCTGTGACATTGTTGGACTGGTTTTTGCCATGCTTGTAATGCGGGAACTTGGGCAAATAGTTGCCCAGCAACCTCCTGACTAGGTTAACACAAAAATGTCATGTTGTGGCTAAGGTTTTGGCAGCGGCGTCCCGAAAACACTTCTTCTGCCCTGTTCAAACAAACGGGGCAAACCTGGGACAATTGTGACCCAACTTGCGACGGAAAAAATCATTTGCCTCGCCGACATGACATGTTGGAAAATGCGAATATCCACATGTGAAACACTTGGTGTTTGCAGCATTAGATTTTAAAAGAATGATTATGAATCTATTTTTCCCCCATTTTTGTTTGATCCAGCGTGGTGTTTTCTGCAGATGCCGCATGGCCATTGCACTTTATAACCTATACTGTAATTTGATTGCCTGCACGTGAAATTTATTAACATGCCTGTGCGGTTCTAGATCCGGCGGGACGTATTTAATTCTATTTTATGTTCTTTTTTGACATGTTGATGTGGGACGCATGTTACATTTGCGCACAGGCGCTCTTGCGCCTAGTGCGCGCAGAAACTTTACCCAAAACAGTTTTCACACACATTTCTTTTTCCGCACTGAAACCATTACGCATAGAATGTTTTATAAACAGGAACGTTTGCACACAGCATGCTTTCACAAAAATCAGTTGTTGCACAGAGACGCTTTTACACACCACAGCCACAAAAATCTTTACGCGAAAAAATCTTGACACAAAGACAGCAGTGTCCATAGAGCAGCATTTACGCACAAGCGTGTATACCCGCAGGCGCTTTGACACACGGAAACTTTGAAAAACAAATGCACAGACAGGCTCTTACAGACAGACGCCCTGACACTTCGAAACTTTGTGGCAGTTTTTACACGGTATTTGATCTTGGGCCGCTCTCCATTATTTCAATTCCCCTTTCAAAAATCTTGGGAAGGTGTTGCACGCGCACGGGCTTGCCCGGCACATTCTCGTCGCCAGACCAGCCAAACCAGCAGATGGGAACAATCACATCATTTGGGACCATGTTGGCGCTATCCGGGGATCGATGGACATGTATGGTACCAACACACGTCGCATGCCAACATTGGTCACACCGCAGCTGCAGCACAAAGACCTTGCAAACCAAATTTGCACATATGAAAATGAGGCATTCGCAATTATAACAGTTTTGCCTTGCGCCAGGGGAACGCAGTGATGCGTCATACTGTTCTTGAAACCCTATGCTTTTCAAAAGGGCGAAATATTCAAGCAAACGATGTTCTGGCGAATTGGGAACGAAAATTGGGTAATCGCTATTCCCTTTTTACCTTGCAAACGCCAAATTGGAAACCACACCACCTGGAACATCGAAAAATGTAAAGTAACGAAGCTGCGCGCTGCAATTAGGAAAAATATCCTCAACGTTTCCCAAATTGTTTTGCCCGCGAGCCGATGTGTGGCCTGATCAACTCGCAAAAAGGTTTGTGGCTCATGGTGGTGGGTCACCATCCTCCCACTCCGAGTTATGCTGCGTAGTAAATGATAGAATTTTCACGAAATTTGGTTCCAACAAGCGTCGCACAAATTTAATGCAAGCAGCCGTGGGCAAGACTGGTTCACGTTAAAATCTGCGTAGCGTTGTTGGCAATGTATCTGGGGCTGCTGGACTGCCCTTCGCCAGGAGTAGCCACTCCAGAAACCATCGGGGGAGCAACGCGGCCACGCCAAACAACGCGCCAGGCCAAAGAACGCACCTACCCGGAACTTGCAGCCACAGATGCCGACTCCTGGTGCTTGGCTTAAGCGGGCGCTGGAGTGCAGAAAGCCGATGTTTCGTCAAATGTCAGGGCCGGCACGAAGAAAAATCGGCTGTTCAGTACGGCATCTCTGATGTCCGCCGAATGCAACGTTCCGCTGGGCGGCTGTGCCATCGTCCGAGCCAGTCTCCCACACCTCCCCCTTGCACCGCCACCAACGACAACCCTCCCGCGCAGCACTTCGCCGGAAAACCGCGGAGAGAGCAGTAAAAAGGCGTGAAAAAAATAGGACACCTAAGTTTTCAACCACGCGTCACCAATCTCAGAAGCCAATATAAGCATCCAACCCATCAACAAGGAACAAACATGGGTCCAACAGGACAGCGGCACCTATACCAAAGTCACGGTTTGTGCCATTATCTACCCGAATTTGTTTTACTTGGCCCATTACAATGTTTGCAACGCCGATATCTTGGGCTCAAATTTTCCCAGCATGTTTTGTTTTGTGATTTGTTGTGGTGTTTTGGCGGTACAACTTTGGTGCCGACTACGATACGAAAATTTATCAACATACATTTATTCTTTATCGGAGGACAACATGCGGCAATAGCATGTATGGAAACATGTTGGTAACATCAGATAAAATTGTTACGCCCAGCACGGTCGTGCCACAACCTACGTGTGCCATGTTCACAACGTGCATGTTGTGCATTGTATACACATTGGGTGCTATTTTCAGCCTACAGCATTACATCTTAGAAATGCTTCAATGGGGACCGTGCTAACATTTTCTAACTAAGACAGGGCCCCCCGAGGTCGAAGTGGTATGTGACGGTTAGGGTCTGTTTGGAATGTTCTGTGCCGATTGGGGTATTGTCCCTCCAATTTTTGCGGAACAACTGCTTACCCAGCCCATACAAATGAGTCCGGAAATAGCACTCATGGAAAGAAACTCTAACGGGCCAAACCTGTACCCAGAAAGATTATGATAGCGGCTGATAGCGTGCAACATCAGATTTCGGAGCAACACGCCACGCTGTCCCGAGTTTTGGTTTCAACGAATGAAAGTGGAATGGGGTCAGGCAGACATCGTCTGGGCAGAAAGACGCGCGTGTAGCTGAGCTACCATTGTAGCAGCAGACTTGAAAACATGTGGTGCGTTCAAACCAAAGACATAAAATTCAAATTTGGGCATTCAGTGGCGTAATGATTTTGTGTCGCCCGTACCTACTGGAGTATACAGTATGCAATATATTTCATTCAGCAGGGTTGCGGCTGCAATCTTATGCGCAGGGCAAACTATCGAAGCGTCAAAAAAGTGTCTGAATAAAAACCGTCCCAAACCATTTTCTGCTTGACATCCAAGAGTTGGGCATGATGTTTCCTGTGATGATAGTGAAGTGTGAAGTTTATGCCCGAATGCGGACAGAACCGAATCAGATCACGGAAACAGGGGATGCCAGAAAACATTTTTTTTTTTGAATCAGCATTTAGCCCATGCTGATGCTGCTGCATTGTGTGGAACCAAGCAGCATTGGAAAAATATTTGGGATGCTGCTACGATTTCGAATTTGTGCCAATGCAGGCGTTCCTGTGGGTTCACATGCTCAAGCGTGATTGCTATGAAAGTTGCGCATATGGCGTGTGCCAAGTGGGACACCGGTCACGTGTTTTCAATGCATCATTCACGATGTTGCGACAATAATTATTTTGCAAGAATGCGACGTAAAAATAGAGTTTACCCTACGGACCTGCACGGTGAGAACCTTGTCCATTTTTTCCAAACAATTCAAACTGAAATTTGGACAATACCTTCAATGTGTACATGGAATCTGTTTCTGACTTGTTGCCGCTTGGTGTTGCCATGATATGGTGCAGCGCTGAACAGTTTTGGCGATGGTCCTTCCGCTTGCATAGAGGTTGGGAGCATCTGTGGAATGCCACCAGCGTTTTGCGCAAAAACATTGAACAGTGCAGGTGAGCGGTGACCATGAGGCTCTTTCGCCCTGAATTTTGTGTGGGGGCCAGGGCCTTACAATCAGATGTTTCGTGTGTGAACCGTAACGATGCAGCCATGCATTTGTGTAGATGGTCTCACCATTTGTCACCCAGGTGGCGGTGCTTTTAAGTTTCCTTTCGCTGACAATTCTGTTGTTGTCTTCAGCGCCCAATTCGAACAGAGAGGTTGCCGGGGGGGCGGGAACCCTTCACCTCACACGAAATCCATGAAACATTTGATTCTTCCGTTCTTCAAATTTGTGAGCTAGATTGTCAAGGTTGGCAACCTGAGAACCTATATTCCCAATCTTGTGAATTTGATTGGCAGTTCTCAGGGACGGAAACTTCATACATTGCCAGGCTGCGGCTACGGGCATAGCACGGTCTCTGCAGGCCAAGTTGGCTGGATCAATGATCATGCATGGGCCCAGCCATGAACAATCCATTCTCGTATGTATATCATATTTGATTTGTATATTTATAACAAATATGTGTGTGTGTTCACATACAGAAGTGCTGTATATATGTTTCTTTCCAAGCAACCCAGTCCGACAATTTAACTTGCTTTCCCAGTGATGGATCTGTACATAGATTCTTTTTGATCCCGTTTCGTCCTCAGTTCGGGCCGGTTACAAAGTCGACGTCCAGGTTCGAACATTGGAGAGCGACTCGCAGGCTGTTGCCTCGTCCCCGGCGCTTTTGGCGCCTCGGATATACCTATGGTTGATGCCAGTTGGTGGTTGATGATGACATATGCCTGTGGTTGATGAGTTTGACCTCTTACTTTGCGCCGGTGTCGGAGATATGGAGACTGCTCGCTTGTCAAGGCCTTGGATAGTCGGCTGGAATCCATGGAACGCCACATCCAGGAGTTGAACAGAGGTGATCACTCGGGATCTCAGCATGTGGGACACATGGCTTGGGTAAAGATGGTGCAGTAGCAGAGGAAGACACAACAAATCCACCACAGTTGATATTTCTGTTCCTCTTGGTGGAATGCTTCGATTTTTTTTGTGTGATTCTGAGTGCGCATTTGTGCCTTTCATTTTCGCCTTGCATCGCGCACCAGGCCCGAGCTATGCGTATCCGCAGTATCCAGCCTATGGACCACCAGCGATGGGAGCATCCCAGGGCCAGATGGACGCATTGTGCGGTGCCTAGTGAAGTTGGAAATTTTGAACTGGGATTGCCAGAGAATGCAAACTCAAGATTTGCAGACCGTTTTTTTTATTTTTATATCGTTCTTTGCGGAAGGGGGCACTTTAGTAGAGAATGTTGCAAGATGGATGCCTAACCATCCATGAGACTCACCTTGGAATCGTTGGAATGCTAAGGGTGCAGCAGATGACACAGGCATTTACAAAGTCAACAAAGGAGAACCAGGCGGTGCCCCAACAGCAGGAGAGGTGAAGTGAGAGAAGTCCTTAGCCGAGGCGTTTATTTCCGGAGTCAAATCAAGGAACAACATGTTTGACATCCACAAAATGCAAGACGATGGGGGCCAACTGATTGCTTTCCTAGTCAAATAAAACATAGAATGAATTTCTTGGGACTTTGGATTTCATTGGGATCAACATGTTTCCGCCTCCGCCAGGACTACTGGGGAGGCTGGGGGGAGCCAACGACGACAACTCCCGAGTGGCAGGGACAGATCAAGTCACTTCGGGAGGCGCTCCAGCGACATGGAACTGACATGGAACATGGACCAAACATATGGCCAAAAACATGGATGTTTTTTCTTCACAGCTTCAGGTGAATCATCCTCAAGGCCCTCAAAAAACCGGAGCCTTTCCAATTGAAAACCAATTGGATTGCTAAGTATGCCTTAGAATTTCGATAGACATTCAATTTTTCACCATTATTTGAACTGGATTTTACCAACAAACTGCTGCGGGGGCAGGCCGTGGAGCGTTTGTCGCACCAGACGGACGACCGATTTTCGCCGCTGAGATGGAGATGTCCTGAAGAAAAGAGGGGGAAATGCCGTGCCATGAAATATCTAAAGTCGAAAGCATCAACTGAAAATGTTTTGACTCTTGTATGCTGACTTTGGGCTACTAGAAACTGCAAGACACACAAACTGAAGAGTTTGAGGTCCCGTGGGGGGGGGACACAGAAAGGATGGAACTGGAGAGCTGGGATGATGAAGTTGTTCTTGGCAGTGGGTTGAGTGATGGAGTCTTGGAACAATTTCCTCAACTTCCAGGCTTTCGCCGCCAACTTCCAGAGAATGGTGGATTCAACCCAGAATGTAACGAAAGGATATTCTCACATTCTTGCAGCTGCCACGCAGAATTGTCGAATACGTGGAGACATATGCTAAGAAAGAACTAATTGGTCGCTTTGGTCAGGTCGCTGATGCAGCCTGCCAAAGCCAGAGGCGAAGTGTTGGAAGGGCTTTGCGCCCTGCAGCTGGTTGGCAGATTTCATGTTGAAATTTGCTCAGATGATCCCTGATGTGAGGATTGAGGATCTGGGCGAAATGGCAGTTTTTTTTTTTTTCTCCTCCGGACACCTACAGGAAAAGCCGATGAATTTAGGGATAAAAACATTAAAAAAAACAATCCATTGACATCTCAGTGATGGGATGTGACATCGGGGGGATCATCCCATTCATGAGGGCGGCTGGGAAACGTCAATGTTCCTCAGCCCTTGGGTCCAAGTCGTCAGTCCAAGTTTGGCATGCCTTTCTGGTTCCTGCTTGTTTTGGATATGTATATCTATGTGTGTATATATATATATATGTATATATAATATAAACATATATAGTTTCACACACACACATACATACATACATACATACATGCATGCATGCATGCATACATACATACATACATACATACATACATATACATACATTACATTACATTACATTACATTACATTACATTACATTACATTACATTACATTACATTACATTACATTACATTACATTACATTACATTACATTACATTACATTACATTACATACATACATACATATATTCTATGTTTTACTCGTCGCTCTACTTTCATGGGATGATGTCTCCAAGACTCAAGCTCAAGCAGCGATATCTTTGGAATGCCTTAAAATCACTCAGTGGTTTGCCATGATCAAGCCATCCACACGGCCATGAAGAGCCATGGACAGCCTGGCGCCAAAGCTCTTCTGCCTGAGAGCCAAGTACCATTTTCAGAGGGGTGTCTTCTTCAGTTTCGGCCAAAAATTCTCATAGAGTAGACCGGAGTTGCTCCCACATTGCGGAAACCTACTTAATCCTACTTACATAGGGTCTGTTTGGGGTCGAAATTGCCCCATGTCTCTTTTGGGATAGGTTGAAACTCCCAGAATTCTGGGGTGGCTCGTTTCTCCGCTGGGACTGAGACAATGGCAGCTTGGGTGCTGGTGCCCATACCTGCCAGGTGCCATCCGCGTCAAAACCATGACCTGGATGAGCTTCATGGATCCAATTCTTAGGAGGTGATGTGCATTCTCAAAAAGCTTAATGTGAAGTGGCGAAAAACAGTCATTTTCCGCTCTCTATGTTTGTAAAATGCCGTGTCACACGTGTGAAATCTTCGATTTCTTGCTTGTGAAATGCTGATTTATGCTGAACCTTGGTGAGATCTCCCTCTGCTTTTTGCAGAAGAAATGGTTGTTTTTTGGTGAGCCATCCATTCTTTTTGAGGGACATCTCCCATTCATGGGGATTATATAATCCCAATATACTACCCTCCAGTGCCTTAGGACTTGTCGGACATACCCCCTAAAAAAAGGTGCCTATGTCATGAGCAAACATCCTTTTGGTAATTTTTTCGAATTATATGACATAGGCCGGCGCTGGCACTTGTAATCCCATACCATCACAGCATTGCAGAAAAGCAGAGACAACACGTTTTTTATAAGAAATTATGCCAGGATCAAAGAAACCCTGCAAAATGCTGGGAATGCAACATTTACTGGCACACTGCGGGAACAGAATGAAATGACATAGGGCACTTTCCTTTAAAAAACCATTGGACATATAGAAGTCATCCCAATAATTCCTCCCAAATCCCAATAAAGTATCCCAAAGATCTCCCATGATATCTCCCCATCTCCCAGTTTAGCGCCTCAGCGTCGTCCGGCGAGGCGTTGCCGTTTCTTCAATGCGAGGGTCCCGACTTCGACCCGCTCTGGAGGGAGCTGCGGGTCATCAGCGCGGCGCACCGCCAGGCACGGCAGGGCCTGTTAGGAGGTCCAATAATAATGCAGTAATAACGATGGTTAATGGTTAATGGCTAATAGCGAATGATTAATGGTGAATAAGTAATGGTGAATAGCAACTTTGGTTGATAATGAATAGTAATAACCACTAGATGAACAGATGGACTCATAGACAGTACTGAGCGCATGTTATGTTGGATGGACATCTATACTATCCATCATAGACACCAAATAGATGAAGCATTATGTTAGATGCCATACAAATGATGAATAAATACACAGAATAGATAGCTCAAGCCATAGGCTATAGTTGATATTCACATACAGAATAGATAAAGATAACTGAATATCTACCATGGATTGGATATATCAAGAATGGACCTGGGGGTAGCGGCAGGGGACCCGTTTTCAGAGACAGCCATATCTAAAGAGACAAATGAATAAATGAACAAATGAACAAACACACACGCACGCTATAGACGCACTGAACCACTGCATAGATGTTTGAGAAGACATGGTGTAAATATATACATGCATGTTGCACAGATGCATGTGCCTTTACACTGGAATAAATGTGCAGCACCCTGACCTAAATGCCAGAGGATAGAATTAAATATTGAAAATGCTACAATGATTTCGTAGTAAGCACAACTATAGATATAGTATATGATATATTATGTTGTAACTGGCAGTATGTGGCAATTCTGATATGTCCTTTGAAGTGTGCGTATCCCAGTGCTTTTCTTGCAGGTATCAGGTCAGGTCTCCCGCATAAAATGGAAAAGCTAGATCGATTTCACCTTGAACCGCTGCCACAGTTTTGGGCTTGAGGATGGCAAGATTTTGTCGTCGGCAGTTCACGGGCGACGCATCTGAGTCTCACTTTTCAACTTCATGTTCTCCCCATATTTCATCATTTTTACCACAGTTCCAACCCGTCAAACCAGGGCCACCACCTGGGGTGCCCCCCCAGTGAAGTTGCGTGTTTCCTGGTAATAAACCACCAAAAACGATGGTAGATCCGATATATGATGGGCTCATCATTGTAGGGTAGACCATTTTTTAGCCCATTTCATATGTTTAAGTGGGGAGATCCTTATATTGGCATGTTTGAAAATGGTGTATATTCCACCCAAATGAGCCTTTTAATAGAGAAACAATGATGATCAACCAAAATAGTACCATTGGATTTTGAGGTTACCTTTCTTCCCCCAGAGCAACCCCATATAACTGCAATTTTCACAGCCCATTTCACATGGTGAAGTGGCCAGATCCCCATATCACTGGCAATTTTCATAGGGGTCCTTCCTAGTCGCCATGTCCAGCGCCATGCAGCTGCTGAGCAGCGCCGCCTCCAAGGGCGCCGAGGCGGCAAGCAGTGCGGGCCAGGCTGCGCGCCATGCTGCGCAGAAGGCCCGGGAGCGGACGGAGGCGGCGGTGGTGGCGCGGAAGGAGCGGTACCTCGAGGTGCCGTGGCGATGACATGGCAATGACATGAGGATTTTTGGAGGTTTTTGGAGTCTTTTTTTGGGGCTTGATTGGTTGGAATCTATTGGGAAATCTATTGGCAAGCGGGGTTTTGGATGGATTGTCTGGTTGGGAATATCTATCTGTTGGCATGCTTGGTATATTCCTAGTGATCTATTGGGAATCCACTAGTTGTCATGTTTTCTTGATGAATTTTCTGGTAGGATGTGGTAGGAAATCTTTTGGATGATGTTGATGTTGGTGTTGTTGATGTTGTTGTTCGATTTTCCAACTGGTTGATCTGGAATCTATTTTTTGGGAATCTCTCTTGTTGGGAACTTTCACACTTCGGCAATTGATTGCGTTTTTTTTCCAACATTATCCTCTTTTTTTTGTGTTTTATGTTTCTTCGTTGGTGATCGCAGTGGCCACAGAATGCAACATTTTTGGGATCTACCATGGTAACATTTTTTACTTTCAATAGCTCCCGCTTCAGCCGATCCAAGTTGAAGCAGTACCTGGGGGAGCTCAAGGAGATGCTTTGGTTGGCTTGGGAGTACCTGGAAATTGGGCCCCCTGGTTGTGGCAATTTTCATGGGGAAAAGGATGACACACCGACAAACCATCTGCGGGATGGGATGGGGAAGGAGCTGAGGAAGTTATGACAATGCTTGGTTGATGGTTGGTTGGTGGATCAAAACTGAAGATGGATGGGAAGATGTTGATACGAAGCTGTTTGGGGAGGGATGATCGCAAAATTTGGGGGGGTTTTATCAGATGCCTTGGCATCTACTAGTAATGGGAGGGAAAAGATAGAGCTATAACTTGCTAATAATGATTAAATGTGTGCAGAGGACATTGTTATTCTATATTTAAAACATGAAAACAAAAGGGAACGTGCAAAACTTAAACACAAGCATCCTGACATTGCACCTCCGACTCAATAAACCTTGTGTGATTGACTTTTGGTTATGGCAAAATGTGACATAGTAACTTGTCATCCAAATGGGCCCCCTCAATTCAATCAGCCTGGGATGGATGGATTATAGCCCAAACAATAAGATTGTTGTCCTTCTTCAATTTCGATGAGTTCACCATTGATCACATCAAACTAAACTTTGAGCAGAGAATCAAGAAACGACGAAGCTGTTCTCCACACGTTTTCCAAACGTTGGGGTCATCGACAAAGCACTGCCCGCAGGAGCGAGTGGACGTCAGTGTGCTGCGCGATGCTGGTTTCGGGCAAAGGGGTCGGTTGCTGAGGGGAGCCAAGGTGGGAGATCCCTCTGGGAGAGATCTCGGATTCCCTTCCGGCGACAAAGTCGGGGTAAATATCCATCAATCTACTTACCCTTTGGTAAACTAACATAACTATGGAAAATCACCATTTTTAATGGGAAAATAAACTATAAATGGCCATTTTCAATAGCTATGTTAGTTTGCCAGAGGGTAGATCTGTCCAAACATGGTGCAGCCTATCCTTGGGATCCGCTGGGAAGGTTGAAGCCCTGGAGAGATTCGTGAGCCTTTCCAAACCCATCCGCGCCCGAGTGATGCTGGCCCTAAGGGAGGCCACGAAGGAAGCCTGCTAGGGCACGGGTACACCAAAATCTCATGGATCATACTGATTGCATCATTTTCCCGATTCAAATTGCCATCAGGGAATAACCTTTTTTGGATGAAGCAGATGAGGTTTGGAACATGTTTATCAGATACAAAGATACAGAAAGCATCTACTGTAGACAGCCATGGGAGATTTGTCGTCGTCGTCATCATCACTATGACTATTACAGTATATTACAGTACATACTATTTCTATTTTGCCATTCTTAGCACAACCATGATCGATATGATTCTTATAACTCCTACTAAGTCATGGATTCCGCCAGGACGCGGCCTTGTCGGACCCGGACATGTGGATCTGCGTGCGAGAGCGTACGGGGCGCTTAATCGACCTCTTCTGGGACGACCTCACTCTGTACATCGAATCCGTGGTTTTTGATGCCAAGGAATTGTTGGGATGATGGGGGATTCCAGGGGTGGTGGGGATGGGAAGCCTACAATTATCTTAAATGGTAGATTGTTGTGAATAACAGACTGGGATTTTTTCTAGCTGATTGTGGGGGTAGAAGTATGCTGATACTTGGGTTGAAATACCAGTTGGTCAACAACAACAAGCTGGGTGATTTCGCATCTCATATAAACATTGCTTGATCCTTCCAAACTTGTGGTGGTGTTTATGTCATTTTTGACATTTCACCCTTGAAGGAACAGCTCTTGAACCGGGCTGCGGACCACAAAGTCCTGGCAGAAATGGGCAGTGAACCGATGTGTTGCACACCCAGCTGGTTCCGAGCCAAGTTGCTGTATGTCTACCTGCCCTTCGACTTTTCGATCTTCGGGCAAATCAAAGGTCCGCTCTTCCTGTTGTTGACCCTGCTGTCCATCACCCCGATGTTCGGAATCCGCGTGGCCTTTTTCACCATCATCTTCATTTGCATCGTAGCCGGGCGCCCACCCGATGAATATCAACTGGTGACCTTCATTTTGACCTTCAAAGGTGCACAGTTTTTGTCTTCAGGCGTCCTCATGGCTTGCGTGGCCGCTGTGAAATACTACATGTGCGTGAAAGCTGATGGGCACCACACCTGTGACACGGAGGGGCCGGGAGTCTCTCAGGATTTGGTGACGAGCTCGGTGGATTTTTTCGGCAGTTGCATTTTGGTTTGGATCGCCTTTCTGCTGCTGCCCTGCAGTCGCAGCTTCGGCGGCACCAGAGATTTGGCCGAAGATCCGGAATCTGCTGTTGGCTCCAGCTGTTGTGAGGATTATGACAAGAAACGTGGTGGACGGCTGGCGGGGTTGCTGGGATATGACCTTTGTTGCTTCCTCTTGAGTTGTGAACTTGGCTGAAGTGGCACTCTTTTTTTGGGTTTAAACAAGTATAGTTCAAGATGACGGGCTGGGAAATTCCGACATGTCAGTGGGAAACCCATCTACAAGAAGTCAGGGAATTTCCAGTTCACTAGTTTGATTGGTGGGGAGGGGGTTCTGGGCTCGTCCTGGGTCCCTTTCTTGTCTTTTTTTCTGTTTGGATTCATTGGGTTGGGAACTGCCAAACCTACGACAAACCCGGATTTCACCATTTGAGAGTAGGGCATTTGACAATCTAACTCAGGTGTTTTCCTGGCAAAGACCGTAATGAAACCATATCTCATTCAACCTGTTTTGTTTTCATTGCAAGATAAGATAGACGATAGAGTTTTGGAAAATCAAGGTTCTTTCACATGGTTACCACCCTTGATTCCATCTTACTAAAAAAAAAGATCATCGAAATCATCGACTGGATTGGAACCGACCATTTTCCTCCTCAAAAATCGCCATGTTTGGATCATCCTGGGGTTCCTGTGGTTCCAGTCCCAGCAGGTGCCTTGATCTACGGTCTCACCATGGTGGACATCTCCTCAGAGAACCACGAAGATCTGCAGCGCGCGGCCAGCGACAAAGATCTGCTGCTGGCGGATCTGCAGCGCTGGCAGTTCCGCTCGCGGGTCTTCTTTGGAAGGATCCTGCAGCTGGGCCTTTGGGAGGTGGGATGGCGGAGATGGGGGTGTACTGTGGGGTAGAAAATGAGATGATGATGATGAAGAAACCATGGGAAGTGGGTAGGTTGGGATGGATGATGGATGAATATGGCGGATTGACATACATTTGATGCCATCAACATTGTATCTTGCCCTTGGGAATGTGATGATTATAGAGTTGGGCATGCCCAGTTTCTGACAACGCCATGTTGGCCCATAGATGGTTGGATGGTTAAACTGGGAAGCCAACCTATTGCAGTTCCAAGGGGGTGTGGTGATTTGGGGAGGGAGACACTTTTCGTTGTCTAGAGTATGCTCTCCGATAATTTAACAGAGGCCACCGTTTTCAATAGTTAAATCATCTATATAAATCCAAATGGCCATTTACCATAGCTATGTTAAATGACCGGAGAGTATACAGTGATTGGGCAGAACGATCAATGGATTCAAGTTGTGAGGGGTTTAAGTATGTGATAAAAACATAGAGCATTGCCCAAAGTGATGGTTAGTACTTGGCAAGGACAAACTTGTTTCATGTTGGTGAGACATTCCTAGTTGGCCAGAGAATGGCTGGAAGGTCAGCCCTTTGCCGACTAAGGTATGGTCTGTTGTCCTTTCCCTTCATGGTGTTTCAGCTACCTGTCCTCAGTGGCATTTTGACCCATACCATCCCCACGGGCTACAACTCGCAGGGCCTCTGCGTTCCCTATCTCTTGCGCCCCATGCCGGACGAAGGGGACGATGCGGCTGAGTAGCTGCGCCCACGAGTGCTCCAAAGTGAGTCGAAAGAAGGGGCGAATTGGGTGGGAGCGAGATCTTTTCTCTTGGGAGGGGCAGGGTATGGGTTGGCAGCTAGAAAACCCAATCCACTAATAGAGCTTTGGTCTAGGAAGAACAACAGAAAAGCGAATCTCATGCATATAGATCCTGTGGGTGTGAATTTCTTTTGCGGTGACTTGCAACGGCAGTGACATTTTGATTTCCAGTATCCCAACCTCGCTGGAAGGCCGATCTGCGTTGGCAAGGCGCGTGGGAGCGGCTCGTAGCTCGAAGCCTGGCTGGCTCGAAGCATGTTGCACCTTTCAACTGCGGCATTTTGGCTCGCCATTTGGGTCATCTTGCAGCTGTAAGTCATCCGCTGGGCAGGTTTAGTTTGCACAGGCAGGCGGGGCACCCTGGATTTGGATTTTTAGGTTTCTTACGACTCCCAAGTTTTTGTAAACATTCTAAGTGAGGCTGGTGTTGCCATGGCGCGCCGCATGCACAGCACGAGATGGTTGCCCTTGGCTCTTTTGGCCTTGCTGGCCTATGCCTCTGTGCCTGCGTTTGTTGGAGGCCAGTTTTCTTCAACCCTGACAATCTGCAAAATGTTGCACTTGATGCAATTCGCACATGAAACTCTAGTTCGGGATGGTAAACATGCCGACCATTGGACCATTCCTGTTAGAGTTTGCCACGTCAATGGATTACTTTCTACTCTTTCGGTCCATTGCAGGAGGAGTTTCCTCCCGGCCAAGCTTCGAGCGTTCGAAAGCTCCCACTGCGCCGGCCTTAGGGGCGCGTGGCCACCTTTTCTTGGCAAAAGCTTGGCAATTTGCCACCATTGTCATCACGTTGTCATGACATCTATGATGGAAGACTCTGGTGGGATGGTGGGTCCAGCTGCACCTGGTGAGGCGCGACCTGCTACAAAGGATCTGCAGCAGGTGCTCTCGCACCTGGTCAATACAGTTCTGTTTGGAGGGGATGCGGGGGAGGCAGAAAACAACTCGAGGGCAGCAGCAAGAACCAATTTTTCTTTCTTTTCTTTTCTTCAGGTTTTTGAGCGCAGGGTGTTGGTTTCTTGCCCAAGAAATGGGTTCCTTCACCTGGTGTTGGCTGGATCTGATCCAAGCCCAAGGAAGATCAAAGACACCATCTCCGAGGGTGAGTTCGGCAAGCGCGGGGAGGAATATGTTGCTGCCCAGGCCGAGCTGGGCCCTCCATGGATTATTCATTTTTTCAAGGTCTTCTATTGGAAAGGGATGGGAGGGGTTGTTTGAGAAGCGCCAAATTATGGCAGCGGAGATGGTGGAGCAGCTGCTTTGTACCCCAAAATCCATGGCCACCATGGGCAGTTGGACCTGCTACTACCATCTCTGCAGGTGTTTCTGATCCTGTGCATCTTGGTGGGCACTGTGCCGCTCTTGGGTGGCTCCTTATACTTTCTGGCAGGGCCACTCTGCATGGCTGCTGGCGGGGCCATTGTGGCAGCCGCCTTGTCACCTTCCCGCAATATGGGCATTGGCGCCCCGCAACCCCAAGTCTTGACCGTTTGAGAACGAACATGACCAAACAAAACAAATTGCGATCTTCTCTTTTTGACCCTGAAGGCAAGCTATAGGATTTCTACGAGAATTTTCTTTCCAGCGCCGCATTTGTCAGTTCTCAGGTACGAGATTGGCGATGGCTTGTCGCCCTGGGTGACTTCTTCAGCGGAGCTTGGTCCTCGGGAGCTGGACAGATGTTGGCCCAGCAGATGGCTTCAGTGGGATCAGTGGGTCAGCATTTCTATCTGTTTTTTTTTGGGGATAGTAATGCAATGATAAATTCATTTGGGCTAGTCTAGGAGGGGCCAAAATTGAGCTTGGAACTGATTGAAACTCTCAAAGACACGGCCTTTTCCTGCATTTCCACGGCAGGACACGATTAGGCCAGTCGGCCCCTGTTTCATTAGTTCGTATATTCTGGGATTGCCCCAACTGTGGAAACCAACTCCAAGCAGTTGAACACCATTAAGTGCATTGCGGGTTACAGTACGTTACAGTCACCCTACTGGTGGGAAGGCCCAAGTTGTTCCTCATGATGTACGTGGACTTGGATCATCAGTTGACAAAACGGCCCTTCTGAGAGGTCTGAGTTGAAGACGGGAGGCGTCTTCGAATATGTCCGGCATCCCATCTATGGCGGCTTGCTGCTGCTGTGTTTCGGCATTGCCATCATCAGCAACAGCCCCTTGGCAGATTTGCTGGGAGGACAGTACAAATGAACGGGTGAACGGGGAGATTGAGGGACGATGGGTCTGTGACGTGGGGATATCGGGGATATATATATATATATATCCAGGATATATGCGGGATATATACCTATATGTATATATAAAAGAATGACACTGCGGGATATGTATGCCATTTGTATGCCTATATAAAAATAACACACACACACAGATATATATATATATATACATACACAATACACACACACATATATATATATACATGTTCATATATATGTATAACTTTATATATATATATATATGTATATGCATGCAGATGTATACACCACACACCAACACTTGCATGAATTGATGGTGATATGACTATCACTTCGGTGCCTGGGGCTTCAATTTGTTTCGCCACATCGCCAGGTGCTAGTCGCTTGGTGCTCACTGGCGTGTTGTACTTGGTCCTGGATAAGAAGGCAGACTTGGAGGAGGATAGCCTCATGCAGACTTTCAGTGACTATGGCAGCTCTGCGATCAATTTGGAGGAGATGAGCAATCTGATATTTCTTGCGATAAGAGCGAAAATTAGTTGGCACTGGTTTTTGCCTGCAAATATAATTTGCACATGTCAAATTCCCAGCCATTCTGGGCCCGCTATGCCAAATCACTGGCTGCAGGAAATGTCCTGTTTGATGGTGAAACTAAGTGAACCAATCCAGCGAGTCAAGAAATCTTCCAAGTCCAGTACCCTTTGCCTCTGAGGCAAGTACCGTGAGAAGACGCCAGGCAAACTTCTGCCAGATGTGGAAGGCATTTTAAGCGAGGCGTCAGGATCGTCAGGAGGGTCGAAAGCCATCGATGTTTGATGGCTTGAAAAATCCCGCTGGTCAGCCAATTTGGTAAATGGAACATAGATGATCTGTGGAATCTGATGATTCCTTTTGGGTTTGTTGGAAGTAGAATTATGTACACGGCTGGCACGCTTGGCAAAAGCCTTGAATCTGGTGCTAAGAGTCTGACCAGACTGGAGTTCGGCAGAGGGTCACAGAGACAAAAGTCCTGCCGCTGCAGAAGGTGGTTGAAGTGGTTTGAGCAACATTTACTACACTTTTGAACACCACATACTGATAATGGCTGCTGCAGTGCTTGAGATGTTTGAGACATTCATGGTGGATGGTGATTTTCCCTCAACATTCTGCAAGCCAAGAATAAACCATATCCCGTTGGGGCTATCCATTGGCTTCACCCCCCCCTTGCAGTGCTTGGTGAGTGACTCACTCCTTGGGCTTCCAGGTGATGCGCTGGCCCAGAAGGTCTTTGACGCTGGGGATGTGGAGGGATCGAGCCAGGGGAGGCGGATTGCATGGGCACAATCAGGGCAAACCTTAGAGAGATGTCAGAACATTTCAGAGTTTTTGATTCATGAAAGCCAGCGATTCACTTGGTGATGATTTAGACTTAACCAGTGGTGATTCATTAAATGATGAAATTAGCCAAAACATAGAGGAGTTGACTCACACAAATAGAGTTTGAAAACATGGTGATATTTTTTGAAGCTCTTTAAGTCTGAAGACATGAAGATGTCACCAGCAAACAACCCGATGTATCCTCGAAGAATCATCTAGGAATCTAGGAAAATCGCAATCTCCCATTCGTTCCACCTCCCATTTTTGGTTGCCTGAGGGCACCTGTCTTCCGCTAGAAGCTGGCTTTGTCAGAATGACCGGTCCCTACCAGTGATGCCAAAACCAATATCTCCAATACCATCCCAATAAGTATCGCTGGTTTGATATTATCTTTAAGATTCTATAAGTATCAATGTATAATACCAGATTATGTACCAACAGTCCAATTATCATAACATCCCAATATTCAATACATTTCCTTACCACAGTTCTCAATTTATCCCGTCCATTCCACGGAAATTTCCACTGTGGGCTAAGGACTTGAGCACATTTTTGTTGAGCGCCTGGTATCCCAAGTTGCCCATGGCACCAAAGACCTTTGACCAGGTGCCGCCATGGCCGGATCGGATACTTTAGTCTTGGGCAACTGGTGTGAACTCGAAAATTGAGAAGACGCTTGATTTCAGTGCATGTGGCCCGGCCCGCTCCAGACCTCTGGATCAAACAGAGCATGTGAGCATTCCAACAAGATTACATGGAGAGCATTCTTGCATCCTGATTAGAACTGATGCTACAATTCTATCCAAGCAGTCATTCAGACATTTACTGTAGATACATTTGGCTAATGCACTGCGCGGGCATGGGGGAAATCTACAGCTGCCATAATCACCGAAATGAAACTATCATTTTGCGAGAAGCCACGGATTGGACACCTCCAGAGGAGCAACATGTTTCCGTTTCACCGGTGTGAGGCCATGGCAGGACACTGTTGCTGCAAGAATGCTGCAGAAATTCATGCAGAAGTGATCAATTCGGATGTAAGACCCAGCCTCTCAGAGCAATCTGAAGATGACCCTGGGCCCAGCAATGTGAATGTGGCGATCGTTTCCTTCACTGACCAGCTGGCGCCGATAGAGGAGGGCGGTGCCCCGAGCCCATCAAGCCCGAAATCAGCTTCAGCTTTCCGTTGGAGAAAGATGACAGAAATGAGCCACATGGAAAGTGACTTTGAAATCATGCGAGGCATTCCTTTGCATCGAGCACTTCGGCAGTCTGAGCTTTGGACGTCCCCGGAGGAAATCCAAAGGAGGAATCGGTCGTCTGAAGTCTGGGCTCTTTCGACCAGGGTGTCAAGTTACGACATTTTCTTGTCGCATACCTGGAAAACAAAAGGCAGGTGGAAAGTTCTGGCTTTGATGATGCAAACAGGTTGGCTTCATGCACTGTTGGCTTGGGTGGTCGGGCTGATTGCCATGCTATTTTTGCGAGCTTTTGACATTGTCAGTGGCCCGTGGGGCAACAGTTCGATTTGGATTGATGGGCAACCTGTCCTAGTGGTCTTGGGTCCATGGATCATCATTTCTGCAGGAGCTTCTTTAGTAGCTGGTCTGCTTTTCTCTCCTTACTTGCCGCTCAAGACGCAGGTGTGCTTTCTCGATGTGGCATGCATTCACCAGGGGCGAGATGACATGTTTGAACGTGGTTTGTACACCATTGGTGGGTGCCTTACAGCTGCAAAGGAACTCCGGGTTTTGTACTCACCCGAGTACTTGTCGAGTCTTTGGTGTGTTTTCGAGCTCGTGGGATTTCGCAAAGCAAATCCTGAAGGAAAGCTTACGATCTCACCATTGTTTGTTGAACGGTCTGCTGCAATTTGTGCTTTCATTATGTGGTGTGCGGCGCTTGCACCTATTGCGGGGATTGCCCTCACGGACGCCAGCTTTCGGGAGAGGAATGTTCTTGTGGTGTTTATGGCGCTTTTCCTGTTGCCAGTAATATTTCTTGTACATGCTCTGCGTCACAGTTACAGGGAAAAGGGGCGGCTGATATTCGATTTGAATACTTTTGACGTGGACGCACTGGTTTGTCATTCGGACTTTGACCGGGCTTTCATACTGAGTGCCATTGATGCCTGGTTCGGCAGCAGGGAAGCTTTCAGGGACTTCGTTCGAAGTGATCTTCGTGAGGAACTCTTGAGTCTGCTGCCATCTCCTCACCTCCCTTGCGCCTATGCGGCCTTGATTCTCTCCAGTCAGGTTACTTGGATATTGGACCTTTGCCTCGGCTTGTACAAAGCTGGTGTGGACGTTCACGTCCTTGCCCGTTACTGCCTGGCTTATTTGGCATGTTTCATGTCGTGGTTTTGGTGCGCATTCAATGGCCTCTTCTACCTGAGCGACAGAACTGCCGAATCTGGTCGCACTCGGCTCTTGGATTGGTTCAAGACACTTGGGGTGGCCGGGGTAATATTTTCCTGGACAGTGGTCAGTTTTGCTGTTGTTTTAGGAGTTACCCGGCAGTCTGACACAGTAGTGGGCTTACTTTGCTACCTTGCTTTCTCGATGATGCTTCCCTTTTTGATTTTGGACACCTTCAAAGTTTGTCGACGACATTGCCGGCAACGGGAGGCTGACCCCACTGCATGACTAGAGGCAGTTGGTGTTCAGCTCTGGCGGCAACTCGCCGCCGAAGTTTGCCAGACAACTTGCTCGCTTCGGCTCCTTGTGGTGATGGCTCAAGCCATATCGTTTCAAGTTGCATGGCATGACCCCATAGAATCCCATAGGCCCATAGAGGTATAAACGTACCAACTTTGTCTGAATTTAGCATCATGAATCATGATGTGTTGTGCAAACTCATACAGGCACGCTGTGGCCTTGACATAGCGGTGCGTTAGTCGCTGGCTGCGGCTCGATCTTTTTGCGAAGCAAAAGTGCGTGACGAAACTGCGGAAGCGGAAGGCCGTCACTGATGATTTGTGCGACTTAGATCTACTTGGTGCAACGGTGGATACGGGATAATAATACCCCAACAATGGATGCCTAGTGATTTCAATACCTAAAAACAGTTGTAAAAAATTCAATGTTGAATGATGTTTAGGGACCACAGTTTTCGTTAACCTTCATTCGTGGTACTCCCGGTGCTGGCAAAACTGTTCAAAACTCATTTTGCTTGCATATCTTATCAGGCAATTCACTACAGGTGCCGACTGGACTGTTGCATCGTTTATCCGTAGAACACGGTGCAGAAGGAGGTGTTTGTGGACATCACCAATTCACCTATGAAGATAAATTGATAGAAAGATAAATAGATATGCAGACAGGTTTACTGTAGATAGATTTAGATTGAATTAGATATATTTAGATCTCCAGCTACTCGTATGTAGATAGATGGATAAACAACCCCTAAGGTGTCCAGAGAGAAATCCCAATATATCCCAAGAGTACCCTGAAGAATGCCCTAAAAAAGACGACCATCAACTGACCAAGGGCCAGTTCAGCTGGGATGTTTAACAGCAGGTGTTGAAGCGGCGCCAATCTCCTGCGACTTTAGCTGGCCTTTGCGACTCGACCTTAGGGGACATTCCAATTTGGAATTCTGAAATCCCATGGTCTTCACATGTTTTCATCATCACTTTTTCGCCATTAAGATGGCCACCAAACGGTAAAGACAAGGTATTTTTCCCCTCATCTTGAATCCAAATATCCAGTTTCTGAGTTGATCCGGGCATATCTCCCATCATATCCAGGAGTGGCATCGCTTTTCGAGTCACCCCGCGGAGTCGAGGTTTTTATGGCCTCGTGACGGCGATGTTTCTGCGATCTCAGCTGCGTGGCTCCCTGATTGGGATGAGCATAAGCCACCAGAATAGCCATGACCGAAAATTGGTGGCTTTTTCTTTGATCTAAAATACCCTCTGGTAAACATAGCTATTGAAAATTGTCATTTGTAGTTGATTTTCCCATTAAAAATGGTGATTTTCCATAGTTATGTAACAGTTTACCAGAGGGTCACCCAAAACGATGATCCTCCACGATTTCATATTTTTCAGGGGGCGAGTGACCAGGTTTCTGGTGGATCATCTGCAGAGCTATGAGGATGGCCTCTCCAACTTGGATGCCGCTGCGGCTGACTGTGGCAGTTCGGTATGGTATTTATCACACTACACACGTACACATATACATTTGCGTAGATAACTACATAAATGAATAGGATGGATGGATAGATAGATGAATAGATAGATGATATGCACTGCAAATATATGTATGTACATTGTGCGCATGCGATGTACATACCAAACATGCACACATTTTAGTCGCACAGTTGTGAATCAACATGTCATGGTGTAGCTTTTCGATCCCGTTCCCCACTAAGGATGCGCTGACACTCCTGGGTGGTCGCTGGCATCTGGACTTCATCCGTCCCTTTGGCATTTCCCCATGTTTTGGGCTTCGTTTTTTTGGTGTACGTTCTGTGTGCGAATGGATCTCTGGTATCCTCCAAGTGTTCAACAAGGAGGGACGATGAGCAATCCAGTTTGGGAGAGGCGTGGTGTCATCACCCAATGTACGCCCCATGAAGAATGGTAGTGATGGTAGTGGCGTTGCCAACGTTTGTTTTTTGTTTTTTGGCTCCGCAAGATAGATGGCTGAATGCTCACGAAAATCTGCAATTTGCAAGTAGAATTCGCGTGTAAAATTTGCATACTCCACAATTTCGACCCAGAGCCATAACTTTCTCAATGGCCTCAACAAGTGTATCCATCCCCACAGCATGCTGTGAGGGGTTCCAACCCAGGTGAAGCCAGCTCGTGGCCCTTCGGAGCTTTGGTGCCTTGGTCAATGGTTTAGGCTCAGTTCAAACAGGTTGTAATATATCTTGATATATCTTGATATCTTATAGAATCTTATATCTTTTTATAGATTATCTATGTCATTTGCAGAGTTTATATTCAAACCTACACCTGTGTGTATAACTATAATATGCAAAAGATACATGTATATGCGTAAATCCACTTACTTGATGACCTTTTGCTAGACTCGGTAGACCCCGTTTTTGAACAAACTCATCCAACCGACCAAATCGTGTTGAGCAACTAAATGAACTACTATTGTTCCTGCCCATGATTTTTGATAAAACCAAGGTTGACTGTAGATATTCCCTTGAAACCAATCGATTGTTCCTACCAATCATCCTCCAAAGCCACACGACCGCCTTCAGGACATCCGCACGAATCGCGACCTGTTGCGACGCTGGCTGAATGCCACCAGTATCCTAGCTGCAGGGAGAGGGGTGTCAGTGGGAACCCTTTGAGATCCACAGGTTGAAGATTGGGGTCCACATACTGAAGCCCTTGCACTTAGATTTGGATTTTACGATCAATTCTAAGCCTTAATGGCTTTGCGATAGATGGGTTTATCACATCAAATCCAACAACAAGTTTCACATTCAGCAGCGGATCAACAAACCGTCAAATCTGTCGCGAGTGGTGCGCCCCCCTGGGAGTGATGTTGACAGAGGAAAGCTATAGACCGCACCACGTGAGTCAAGGGTATGTAATTTTGCTTCAAAGGAGAATGGAAAGGTGGTTCAACATTTCCAAGACCAAAAGTAGGGCTGGGGATTTTCCATTCTTTTCCTCCAAGAACTAGGGGATTCCAGAAATCCATCCGTTCGACGTTTTGCCCCTTGTCGTATGAGAAAAAGACATCCTTTGACCCTGTCCTCAATCCTTGTTTGCCACATCCCCGAAGTCCCCATGCTTTGCATTTGATTCCCTCTATTCTGGTGCTATCCCTGTTGAGTTGACACTACATTCAGATTTTGCCATGAAACAGATCGCATATACCCTCTGGCAATCAAACACGTCAATTGAACATCATCTATCAGTCAAGGTTTCCAGGGGAAAATTGTGTATCTGAATGGTGGATTTTTCAGCTTGCCACGTTTAATTCTTGCACATATATATATATATATATATATATGGGGATGGGTCAAACCTATTATTACCATGGGGGAATAGCCATCCATGACCCAGCCAGCAGGCCCAGCCGCCTCAGCCGGCCCGCCCGCGTTTCAAAGCTCGCCGTTCAGTGGAACGCAGGAGCCCGTTTTGGGGATGACGCCGGGGATGGGCTGGTGATTTTTTTTGGGATGATGGCCTCCAGATTTTTTCTTGAGTCCTCAAGTTTGATATGTTTGATCAAAATTATGCTATAATGTGAAAGCATCCACCAATTTATGTAGCGTCACTTGAAAGAGAATCTCATCCTCACGGGTTACTCATGATCCAGCTGAAGTTGCGATTGATGCTGGTAACTGAGGCATTCCATACATCCCAAGTATGATGGGCTTTCAATTCAGCTAATGTGGTACTCCCAACGATCGACTATGTCCCATTTACCAAAATGATTCATCTTTTAGGTATCATTGAGCATATGACTAATTATAGTTTCAAAATAAACCATGTTTTGTGGTAAACCCATCTTTTAGGTATTGAAATCCCCCCAAGAAAGTGATTTATGTGGGGGTTATCCCCAACTCGCCACGAAAATTTCTGGTGGATCCACTGCCAGGAGCCACGCCCTGCTTTGGTGTCGCCAACGCAGGCGTCTTGGCGCCGTGGGGCTCTCCAGAGCGCCTTGGAGATCTCGGCAACGGGAGCTTAAGAGGGTGCCCAGAGGATCAACGGATAGTTATCCAACAACATTAGGGAGGCCTCTCTCTCTCTCTATCTATATATATATATATATGTAGGTGTATATAAAATCTATATGTATATATAGATTTTATATATATATATATACACCTACATATATATATATATATATATATTACATATTATATATATATTATATATTATATATATTATGTGTATATATATATATATGCATATTTATATACACATGCTACGCTATGAAATCCATGAGTTTATGATTCAAAAGACTGTATCTCCAAGAAATCATCCAAATCCTCCAACAAAATGGGTTTGGAGAAGCCAAAAGCGCTACCAGTTGATGGCAGGTTTCCAGATGTTCCAAACAACGACCCAAGGCTGGCACCGGTCTCGAAGTTTGGGTGTGGTGGTCTTCGGCGTGCACTCCACACTGGCGTCTTTGGTCGCAGTCCCCACTTGGAGCCCAGTGGCTCCCGAATGAACCCTACCGCAACATGTCATTCAATATAGGTTGACACACCACTATGACTATCTGTGATACCCCGTATCTACCAATACCCCATCACAACCTAATCAGAGTATAACACACACACACACACACACACGAGATCGCCACCCCTGTGGTATACGTTGGTTTACAGACCTCATTTGCTAGGGATATATCAACATCCATCACCCATCCTAGCGAAAGACTAGTTAGTAAGCAACTTAGCTAACTATCTAAGGGAGTCCTATTCCAGCTACAAAGCATCGCAAATGGCGGTGCCCAATAACAAACCCAGAGTTTAGGGATGGGGGGATGGTGTTATTGGGTGTACCACCTTGAAGAATATGAGCACCCGAAAAATCAAACGTGGCTTTCTGGACAATCACCCATTTATAGATGGAACTCATGGTAAAAAAAATCCCAGCGAACGAAAGCTCCATTTAGTTCGGGGATTTTCCAGCTTGCCATGTTGGATGACGGGGCAGTAAAGATAATATCCATAATCCAAACTCATCCATACTAGTATTGCCCGCAGCACGTACGCTACGCCCACCAGGTACTTCACTTTGTACACTTTTATATGATTTTTGCAGGGTTTCTTGAGGTTCAGTTAGGGTTTCTTTAGGGTTTTTCCTAGGGTTTTTGTAGGTTTTCTTTAGGGTTTATGTAAAAATGTGTTGAACACAGCGAAAGGAGGACAGCCGAATCCCCGCAGAGGGTCAACAAACACGTCTCCCAAGAAGCAACCTAGTGAAACCATCCAAAATCGTGGAAGGCCACAAAGTACTAGGGTCAGCAAAAACTAAAATGATGTTCCCGACAATCATCCCAAAAGAGTGGCGGGCATAGCACAAGTGCTGGCTGTAGTAATAAAGCATAAAACCATACTAGTCGATATCTAGTCCATACTATTCGCTACAAACCTCTTCTCGTATCCTATGGAGAACTAACTATAGATTTCCCAGTAATCCATCCTAAGATTTTTAAGATCCATATATACTAACATGCTATATGAACTACATCATTATCGGTAACTCAAAATATTTGTCCAAAAAATCCTCGCTGAGGTCCTAGAACCTGCCACCATGCTGAAGGCGGCCCTGCGCTTTTGGCAGCTGCAGGTGAGGCGAGGTCCATCGAAGCCACTTAGTTGGGATGAGCTACCCTGGGAAACCCTGACCTCAACGAACCACGAGCTTACTATCATTGGATTGGGTTAAGGGAAAATTTACAGTACAGGAAACCCCGATATTTCATAGGAAAATCAATAGTTTCCTGTAAATTTTCCCTTAACCCAATCCAATGATACTAGATATACTAGTTTTCAAATCTACTGTTATTTGCCAGAGTGGAGTCAAGTGGAGCTAGAATCTGATTCTTTCCCAGAACTGGTCAAGGGGAAAATATACAGGACCCCTCGTTGAATTTGGGGGTGGAATGGTAGAAGCAATGGTTTCCCTCACAATTTCCAAACAAACCAACCTATTGAAGATCATATTTCTTGGTTCAATTTCCCTCCTAATTTTTCTCTTTTAACATAACTCCCACATTTTCGATCCAGTGAACCTCCATATTTTTGATCAAAAAGATGGAACCGGTGGAGTTTCCTCTCTATGTTAGCAGGATTCTTCCCACTCTACATCTTGCCTGGGGCTTCACCCTTCATGAGTTGTTTCCCTTCTACTTACATAGATATGGTGATCATCGGTCGATTTGCATATCTTTTTGTAGCCAACTATTTATAAACATGTTCCATATCTTTGTAGCAAAATCTCTGTACAGTCCATATCTTCTGTACACTCTGGTAATCAAACATAGCAATGGAAAACCCGCCATTGATACATGATTTCCATTTAAACACCATGATCCATGGGTTTGTCAATTTTTTGACAGAAACGTTCTTCCAAGATATCTTTTTTGTAATCAACTGGATTTTCCATATCTCCGTATGTTTGTACACTCTATATCTTGTGTACATCTGTGTGGAGTTTCCTATGATGAGAGGGTGCAGCAGTGGATCCACCTGGGTGCCTCTGGGACCGCGGCCCAGCAGGATCTTCATGCGCGATTGCCCCCGTGGCAACGAAGCCTGGGCCCATCACTGCCTGCTGCAGTGCCACACCCTGGGCGAATGCGCGCCGTCCTCGGAAGGTGGGAGAAAATACCTGGCAAATCTATGCAAATCTTGGAGGGAAGATCTGGACATTTCCAACTTGATACATTTTTGACATTTTTCTGCAGCATGGAGCCATTTGATGTCGGCCTTTGGGTGAAAGTTGTTGGCACCATACTTTGGGCACCTTTTTTTAGATAATCTCCTACTTTAGACGAAGCAATGAAGAAGCTGATGAAACGAGGGATGTGAACCAACAACGGCTGAACTTCTTGAAACTGTCAGATGTCTCCAGTACTTGGACATTTTGAACGCCGCCTCAATAGATTGTTGTGGGAGAAGGCTGTTACTTCAATTGCATCATTGTCGCATGTCTTCACAGGCTTCCCAGTGCAATTGAAGCTCTTCCCGTGTAGATTTCAGATGCTCAATCAGCGACACGTGTGTAGAGTAGACCGCAAGAGCGCCAAGCTTTGATGCGCGCCTTGCCATGGGAAAAGTCAGCTCGAAGCTTGGCAATGGAACTTCATGGAACTTGGGAAGGTCGGTCCAAGACTTTGAGGAACACATTCTGAGTTCATGCTGTTGTATGGGTGAAGTGTGGGGTTTACTTTGATCATCTTTGATCGTTCATTCTGGTTCTTAAGCTTTCGTCTCCGGTTGGCTTTCTGGAATGGCCCGAGGGTCGATGCCAGATGCCAGCATGCAGAGAGGTGACATAGAAGGTGACCAACAAACAACCAACCATTTGGGGATCATTTTCCTCATCCAAAACACATACCCAAATAATGAACCCTGATGGAGATGCTTTACATGGGCCCTCAAACTCAATCTGAATGCTTCCCCTCATGCGTGTCATTTTTTTTGAGTTCCCATTATCTAGAGGCACCCCCTCACATATTTACGAGCTAAGTCGATCTAAGTCGCAGCTAGGTGCGACTCGACAGTTCGCCCTTTGGCTAAACAGACACGGCCATGAAAAAAAACACTACTTTTAGACGATTCGATCGTTGAAAGTGGGGAGTCCCCATCCCCAAGAATTGACAAAACAAAACAAACAATGGATACCATGCAGACTCACACACACACAGAGATGCGCATTCATAATATGTATGTAAATATAGATGTGTATATATATATATACATGTATACACACACACACATATATATATATATATGCAGTTAAATTACAAACAAAATGAATGAATAAACAAATAAATATACATGTGCATAAAGATCCAGTTACCCGCAAATGATACCTCTAAATTGGCTCGCATCAGCTCAAGTGTCAAGCTTCTCAGGACGTTGGGAGGGGTAGAGACCAAGAAGTCTGTGAGGAAGACAGCGACGTCCAGAGCGTCCAGCGCTTCAAGCGCTCCAAGGTGGGAAGAAACATGACCCCGCCTGGGCCAATTGGCAGTGATGCAAATCACCGTTTCCGGATGATTTGCACATGGCCATCCCAAGAGGTTCCAAGAGGTTCCAAGAGGGGAAAAGTTGGGCACGGACATCCAGTAGTTACTTCTAGTGGGACAGCAATACGAATCACTACATGGGATCCATCACTTGGCGAAGTCAGCTTTGTGTGGAGGTCCTGACGCCCACCCAACTGTTTGGGACAGTTGGTTCCCTCCATTGATCATTGATGGTGTTGAGATATATGATGGTGATGAGACTTATTCAGGTGTGGGGGGTTGAATCCAACTAGGTTTGGAAGTGGCTTGGAAGGAAATGCAGCACAGAGGGGAGCTGATTGAAGCAGGAAACGGCATCGATGTGGTGCAAAACAACAGATCCTCACAAGTCGTCGGATTTAGTTTTGTTTCCTTCTCCTTTTTTCTTAGTCCCGAATGAACGCAATGGAATATCAGCAATGAATTGATTGTTTGCTGTTTTTCTGACTAGTTATTGATTATTTTGATCTCATGACTTCTATCTGGAAATGAATTCCGTCTCCGAATCCAGGGAGGAGGAGGAGGAGAGGCCCAGGAAGTCTAGGCACGGAATGGCATGGAGATCTGTGGACCACAGTTTGCGTGCCCAAAAGTCTGGGATAAATCTGATTGGATATGGATTCTTCATTGTTCTTTCTTAGTCTTATCTTTACTTAAGTAAAAATTCGTTTGGGCAAGGGATTGAGCTGTGTGAGCATGCCGAGGTCATTTTGCCACACTGGGCCATACGTATCTCTGCATCTTCTAACATGCAAAACCAATCAGAAAGACAATGAACATAGTCAAGTCTACTTAAGTCTACTTGGTATATCTTAGTATCTCTACTTGAGTATTTGGCTATATTTGGTAATATTTCACAATAGCGAACTACATTTAACCATATATATAGATATAAATAAATGAATAAATGTATATATATATATATCTTCAATCAATACCATATGATTTCTCATAGCTCACCTCGTTTCTTGAAGGCAACCGCGGACCGCAGGCTGTCAGCCCTTGGAGGATTTCGGCTGTCGCTGCTGTCGCTTCTCAGCGGCAAACGAAAGACGGTGCTCTCCGCCGTCCCCGAGGATGCGGAGGCGGAGGCGTCTGAGGCGGAGGAGAGCCGTTGCCGCGACTTGGAGTTGATGTTTCAGTCGGGTATGGCTGATGGTGAAGAATGGGTTGATAATGGGATATAGTGGTTCATAACTAATGATTCATGGTTAATGCTAGTACTCATAATGATATTGATGATAGCCAACATAGCATTCGTGGTTATTAATAACTCACAATCAACAAGAATACATGAATATTGCAACTATACTCGTTGAATCTATTTATATAATTACCCTAGGGTAAACCTACGAAAAGACATGGAACAGCTTTCCCTAGGCAATCTACAAATGGTTGATTTTCCACATCTATGTTCGCTTACCTTAGAGTGATAATGATTACTGACCCATTGTTAATAACCATGGTTAATGGTATGAATACCTTAAACACCTATATATAAATAAATTGTTCATGATAGTCAAGAATGATAGTTGATAGCCTTGATAGCCAATGATTAATAGTTCACGATTCTTAATAGTCAATGATGATGGTTAATCATGGGATATTATGGGATACCAGAGCCACATGGCAAGTGAACATCCTTGAACTAAATGTGTTTTTTTGAAAAAAACACCTAGACATAGGGGGATTCCCATCGCCACGCCAGACCACCAGAGCACAATCCCAATAATAAACCTACCATTTGGGGATGGTTTATCATCATGGACATGGAGTTTACCACATCTGAGTGGACACTTGTGGAAGATCATGACCAATGATGACCAGCTCTGGATCTTGTTGGGAAGTTTAAGTGCCGATGTCTCAAGGCGATTGTTAGTGGAATCATGGTACAAGTTGGAATGGTGGGTTTCATCACAGGTTGTTCACAGGTGAATACTTGCCACGTGGTCAAATGGATCCTGACACCTTGGTCTGAGTTTCAGTTTATCGGTGGAATCGAAGATATGATGACATGTCCTACTTGGCTCTTCCTGTCAGCTTTGAGAGATTCACAGCAGCCGATCTCAAATGTCTCATCACGGAGAAGCAAAACAATGACAGTAGCGGCTACATCCGAAGCGTTCCAACCACGCGGATCAAATTGTGAACTTCTCCCGTGGTCATAGCTGGTTGATCCTGAGGAAGTTGCCGAATCGCAGCACTTTGGGACAAACCCTGAAGTGGTGAATTTCAGTTCCTCCATCTATGGTTTGTTTAGACTATACCACTCGGTTTCATGCTCATTTATCAATGTTTCATTATAAACATTGATAAACTCCCAAAGTCGGAAGGTCATTTCTCAACTGACCTCTCACAATTGATGATAACATCATATAAAATCATGTAAAACACATTTAAAATCACATGACATAATGTAAAATCACGTTAAACAAGCAGATAAAATCATATAACATTGTAAACAATAATCTAAACTCCGCCATTTTTGGATGGTTACAGCTTCAACTCCTCTCAGCCTCCAAGGCCCTGAAAAGACCCACGATGACCACAACGGCGCCCATCCCTTTGCACCGATCCACCCTGAAATGCAGATATCCGGCCCTGACAGGCAGATATCCGGCCCTGACAGGCAGATATCTGGCGTTAGCTCACAGGCAGATATCTGGCGTTAGCTCCAGCATCCTGGCTGGGGCATAAATCTCCCAACAAAAAGATGTCGAAAAGTGATATTTCTACATCACTATTATGGGACATGTATTTTTATGTATACATATATATATATATTTAAAGGTATTTAAGTGAAGCCTTATCCATATCTATCACGTGTGGCTGGGATGGTTCATAGATTCATAACTAAGAAACTGATATAGCTTCACAATTTTGAGATATTTATCGATCTTTATTCACTAGTTATGGCTGGGATGGAGAACAAGCTTCTACTTTTTGGGGACTACTATGCATATGTGAGGACAGCAATTTAGCCACAGGGGGAAACTATTGGACTGTACACTTGCAGGCTTTGACAATGAAGTTGATCATGTGAAATTGTGTTAAAATACCTGTGGCAGGTTGAACAAATCCGGAAGCCCGCAGCCAGATCAGCAAATTTCACCATGGGAGTGAGGATTCCCTGAACCACCGGTGTCGATGAACTGCATTAGTGGTTAGCCTGTGATTTGGCACAATGTTGCTTCCATTTCCTTTGGGACTCCGGGTTCTATCATTCTCTTGTCTGAGAGCCAGAAAGGCACGGCTTCGGCCATTTCGCAATCCAACCTCTTTGCGAAAGTTAATGCCGTTCCTAAGTTCCACTGTCTCAGTCCTTCGGTGGACCAACGCATCCACCGCCACAAAGTGGCGGATGCCCGGTGATTCCGGCGCCTTTTTTGCGGCAGAAAATCGTGCGGCATCGCAAGGAGGACAGGGCCATTTGGATCCATAGAGTCTGAAAGTACAAGGCATAACGGCATAGTGATTCCTGGAAAGAATCAACGAGACAGCGGAAAACAGCATTTGAATGGTAGATTTCAACCCGCAACAGCTGGGTTCCCGGGTTTCAGGCAGCAGCCAACTCTTCGTGGAGCTCATCCACATGTTTGAAGAGGCCATCCACCAACGGAGCCGCTACTACCAGGTGCCAAAACATCAGGGGGATGGCTTCTCGCTGACGGTTGACCTGGTGGTCGTTGGAAAAAAATCGCATGGCTATCAGAGTGATTACAATTGACAAGAGTAGCAGATAGTTTTGTTCTGGTTTTGCTGTATGTTTTGCTTTATGTTTTGCTCTATGTTTTGTTTTGGTTTTGCTTTATGTTTTGCTTTATGTTTTGTTTTGGTGTTGCTTTATGTTTTGCTTTGTGTTTTGTGTGTTTTGTTTGTTTGTTTCTTAGTTTGTTTGTATTTGTTTGTATCTGTTTGTAACTGTTTGTGACTGTTTGAAACTGTCAGTGACTGTTTGTTTGTTTGTTTGCAACTGTTTGTTTCTACCAGTTTGTTTGTAACTTTTTGTTGGTAGCTGTTTGTTTATACCAGTTTGTTTGTAACAGTTGGCAAGAGTTTGTAACAGTTTGCACCATTTTGCTTGTTTGGCTGGTTGGTTTGTTTGTCTGTTTGCTTGCTTGCTTGGCTGGCCGGCTTTCTGTCTGTCTGTCTGTCCGTCTGTCCGTCTCTCTGTCTGTGTGTTTTAGGGCCATTTGGCAATTCTTGCCATTTTGGTCTTACTGGTGCTTAGTAGGGAATGGGGGTTGCTGACCTATAATAACCATTAATAATCATCCCATTCCCCCATTCCCTACGTTCAGCACCAGTAAGTGGTGGTGGAAGATGCCAGACTCAGCCACAACTGGTTCCCTAATTGCAGGGAATGTTCCTGGCGATATTTTGGACTCGGCCGATTGGCATACCCCAATTCGCCCATGTCAAGTTGGATGAAGAGCTGATTGACCCAAAGACTGTTGTTGGTGAAATGTCCCAAGATTTGCTGATTTGCTGGTTGTACCTTAGTTTTTGCACCTACCAGCCAGCAGTGACGACATCAAGGACATCATTCGTTTGCTAGGCGTTCAGCATAGGCTGCTTCACTCATCGCTGTCTGTGAGTTGGGGCAACTGTCGCAACTGTTGAGATTAAAAGATTGTTCAAATTATGTGGCCGCAGTCGACCAGTACGTTTCCACTATCCTCCCAGAATCGATTTCAAGAAACATTGCCTCCATTCCTCTTTTTCTGATGTATGTACTGCATCCTAGTATATCAGTGCTATATCCATCCCGGAGTAGATAGAACAAAACCGGGGATAATTCCCAAGAGGACTATCAGCAAAATTTTGAAGATGAGGGATGATCTATTTGTTTGAGGATGATGATATGTACATACTGTATGTGCCCATCAGGTCCCACTTCTTGGCACGCTCCAGTACACAAACCTGGCAATAGAAAATAAACAACCTACAGTACACTATATGATTTCATAGATGATTGCGCTGTAAAATATCATTGCAATTGTTTCATTTTTTTGGTTTAGGTTTATTTGTTTCAATGTTTGATTTCTGGAGGAAAACACCGATGGTACGCATCTACGCACATGCATACGTACCGTGGGCCTAGTTTTATTGGTCAAACCCAGCATTTTTTCCAATCCTTGATGATCTTGAGTCACTTCTCTTCCACAATTTGTGGTGAGACCAGCACTTTTTCATAGAGTTTCCCTGTTTTTGATGATTCAATCATTCAATCCTCATTTTTCCAGTATTTTTCCAGCAATTTTCCAGCATTGCTGGATGATTTCTCCCTGAAATCTGCAGGTGGCCGATTACTTGGAGGTCTTGGCCCAGATGCACCGGCTGGATGAAGATCTGCGGAGGGCAGAGCTCTACGTCTGCACGGCGCCGTTGATGACGCTCGCAGGGAGGATTATGGGGATAGAATGGGGAATTGGGGTAGGTAAATTGAGAGAATGCAATACAACAACATGCATGTACAATCCATCATGTACTGTTACATCAGTTTCTGCAATTTCGAACCTGGCTGGAACAGGAACCGTTTAATTAGAGCGCTGATTTTCTTCTTGGAACATTTGGTTGTGAAGATTCCATTGCCAGGTTCACATACCATATATATATATATATATAATGTAGTTATATATATATAAATATAAAATGTAATGTAATGTGCTGTCATGTGATGTAATGTGATGTGATGTAATGTAATGGAAAGTAATGTAATGTAATGCAATGCAATTCAATGTAATGTAATGTAATGTGTGTGTAGGTATATATTTCAGGAAATTGAGATGCACACAAAGATGGGGAGACCGGGCCAAGTAGCAACAGTGTTGGGGGTGTTACTAGCTTATAGCTGGCAGTTGGCGGTTTGCTTGGTCAGGGGACGGTGATACCCGCATTCCAAGGTGAAAAGATACCCAGCATGTTCGGAACCCCCACTGTTTGTGGTAAATTGCGAAACATTCCAACATACCTCAACTCCAGGTGCTCAGGTGCTCTTATCCCAGAATTGTTCTAAGGGAAACCGACGGGACCCATGAATTTGGGGGTAAATAACCTTTTTGACTTTTGCATGTCAAATTTTCCTTAAAGCCAGGTGCTCTTCCCCAGCCCCAACCCAAAGCTGGCTGAAGGTGCAGTTTGCTGCGGGCTGTGGAGGAGAAACCACTGCTGGCGTACCTGGGGATGCAGCTCCATGTGCACGTGGACAGGTTGGAAGCGAACTCGGTGAGGGTGGGATCACCATGCAACTGAAAGGAGGGACCTGATTTGTTTTGGGCATTTTACTTTTGTTGGGTGATGGTGGCAAAAAGCACACATATTATCGTTCTCTTTTTTCTCCCTCCCCCTTCACCCTGGCTGCCCTTTCTGCCTCGGCCAGGCAGATTGATCAGCTCTGGCTTATGCATTTCCAGGCCATGGTGAGACGCTGGGCAAGTCGAATGGTGCGGGTGTGTCTGAATATGGGAGAATAACATGCCAGATATGGCCGTCAAATAATAGGGAAAATGATCATCCACCAATAGGTTTCGGGGCACCTCATTTTCCTCTGACGCGCTCCCCCGTGTGCCACCACTGAGGAGACTCCAACACAAATGTCTGGGCAGTGCACAACTTCGCAATGCGGGAGCAGATCCGGCCACGTGTCAAACAAGCGGCTGAAGTTCTGGGGGTTCAAAACTACTGACCCATGTGAATGAGGTGGGAATCGCTCAACAGTTTTTTCGACAAAAAGCTCAACAGGTTCCCAAATCTCTGGTTCCCGGCACAACGCCGATTTCCATAGTTTGGTCAGTGATTTCCTGGAGTCATCGAGACAGCTAAAACGTCCGGGTTCTCCATGGTGAAATCAGTTACAGATCAGGTACGCCACGGGTGTGGAGTTGGAAGTGGTGCGGCCACGTTCACTGTATGCTGTGGGCCATCGAAGTGATCACAGGCTGGTCTGAATCAATTTGAAATTGTCCAAGACTTCAAATTCTCTGGGCAGATTTGGGATATTTGGATGCCATGTGCCCCAACTTTTTGGGCCATTGGTGTTTTCACTGCACCGCTCGTGTGAATGCAGGCGCACCTCGTATCGCCCAAAATGGGATCGTCAGGTGCTATTCTTTAGGAGCAGTTCTTTGGCCAGGACGACATGTGGACGTCTCAACAAATTTGGGCACCCCCAAACCCCATGGTGTATGACATCTTTGTACCATACAAATGGATACAAATGGCCATTTTGGATTTCCATTTTGAAATGTTACATTTGTCGTATACCTTGAAAACTGAAACCAGTTTAAAAAGCCGGGTCATTCAATTTGCATTCATTGTCCATCAGAGGGGAAACTTTTGCAGTGAGTGAGCTTTGCCACAATCGCAATCATAATCAAGAATCACACTCCTACTAGTACTACTGCTGCTGCGGCTAGTACTACTAATGATAGTGATGACAGCAATAGAAATAATGAAGTAGTGATCATCCTGGTTGCTGCTGCCCATGCGAATTCAAAGCCACGTGGGATGAAGAATCGTGTGAAAGATCTGAGGTTACTATCGTCTCTCCCTCTTCGTGCAAGTACTTGAGGCAGACAGCGCATTAGTTCTGGTCCCTCAGATACTGTCGTTAGAGGACGAGTATTGTGAAACAACGGCCAGCCATCCATAGACTGCATCCCCCAACATCCCCAAACGCAGTGCGTTCATGAATTCCAGATTTGTCATTTCTAAAGCTCTTTGGTTCTTTCCGTATCATGATCCACTCATCTATAGAAACATAGATAGCTAGATAGCTAGATAGATAGCTAGATAGCCAGCTAGATTGACATGTACTGTACACTTACTAGATATAGACAATGATGTATATATATATATGTATATATATGTATATATATGCATACCAATAATTACCAGATACACATATGATATGTACACCTATTTCTACATATATCGATGTGCAATCCAACATAAGACCGTCAAGCGCAACATGGCTGGACATTTTTCCGGTGTCAGGCCCACCTTGAGAGCTGCGACTTGCCTCTGCAGCTGCGCTTGGTGAAGGACCCCCAGGACTTCGTGACCTTTGGTGCCTGGGTTTCTGGCGAAACCGGAAGGGAAATCTGGGGAAAGATATGATGAAAAATGGGGGTGAGAGCAACGCATGGTTATGTATGTATATATATATATACGTATATATATATACGCATATACATACACACACACACACACACATATATATATATACATATATATATATATATACATATATATATATGTATATACATACATATATATATATATATGTATGTGAATTATTATTGTAATGGGGATGAAAATCATGATACATGGATTAATGGGATAATCATGGATTATAATTCAATTTTTTTATTGTGGACCAATGGATTATTGGGAAAATAATGGTAATGCATCGTGATATCCATCACCTGCAAGGTAAAATGGTGATACAGAGTATGTGACGGGATATCTTTATGGTGACACATGGTGATTTACAATTGTCAAAATGATACATACATACATACATACATACATACATACATACATACATACATACATACATACATACATACATACATACATACATACATACATACATACATGCATGTAGAGGCTGTAATGGGATGTGATGGACTATGAGGCGTAAGCTGTAATCAGCAATATTGACGTATAAACGGGTAATGGTGACAATGTGATAGTGGGGGTATCATTAGACGATTGTTGGGTGTGTCAGAAAATGGAGGATTGATCCCCCAAAGAGCAAATCGGTGATTTTCCAGGAGATAAGGCGCGCCATATTTCAATCTGTTGGGAATCGAAACACGGGGGCATTCCCCGCTATGACGTGTTTTTGGCAATCCCTAAGCTGATTCAGACACGGTTCACTTTACTATGATATTTTGGAATTGGATTTTACTTTTCTACCATTTTTGGGGTTACCACAGGTAAGCAAAATATAGTGGCACTGGTAGCAAAATATGAGGATTCCTCCATCTGGGAACATGGTGATTGCCATTTGGTGCTTGAACCTGGCACTTATGTTGATGACTTCCTTGCTGAAAATAGGGATTTCGAACCTGTCTGTTTACCAGTGGATAGATGAACCAGGGAGATACAGGATGGGGTCCAGCTTGTCCAACTACTGCAGATGAAGTTACCGTTGGAACAGTGAGGTGAGATGCGGCACTTTCGTGCAGCTGTGCTGTTCCCTTGGGATCCCACACTGATGGCATTCTATGAGCTCTACCGGCTGAACACGGTATTGCTGCTCCCTAGGAGTGGCTGGATCTTCAAAGTGCAACACTTCACGGGTTGGATTTGGTCACAGCCCTTGGGTGCTTTGGAATTTGCCCACGTGGCACAGCAGAGACACACCACAGGTGCGGGGTGTTCCAATGTGTTCCATGCGGTGATCCGTTTGGGAAAAGTTGGGTGAAACGGGCTGAGTCTTAAACTTCCGCAAGAACAAAGTTGGCCTTGGAAATACATGAAATTTCCTACCGGTCATGGAAATTCACCTGAGTTTCTTTTAATGTAGGTAAATCATGACAATCTCAGGCAGCTTTCTCCCAGCCTTTCTTGGTCAGGCAATGCTCCACCCCACCCCTGGTGGCGGCCCGAAGACTCGGAACCCGACACCGTCCTTTACTGGCGCCTGGGACGTCGCAAACCTTTATGGGAACGATATTTGGGGATGAACATCTATAATTTACCAGCTATTTTGGGGTGAGCGTTTGACCCATACTATACCCATTTCTTTTGCGGTTGTTGACATGTGTGAGAACAAGTACAACTATGGTTCATTCCAGAGAGAGAGAGGGTTCATTCCGGACAGTTTTTCCGGACTTGAACAGCTTCAAATTTAACTTTCCAGCAGATTTTTCTTGGTGAAATGTTTCATTTCAGGAAGAAGTATGCTGGGAACCATGGTTTTACTGCTGGGCTGCAGCAATTTTGGCCGTCCTGGCAGCAACTCGTTCCGGTGAGGTACGCTTTCTCTGACTGCCAGAGGTTGCCGAAACTCATCTGCAATGGCTTTTCGGAACGGTTGCAGACAGAACATCAAGAATGGAGGTTTTTGGCACGAACCAACCAGTGCGTGATTCGGAATTTCACCTTCTCTCTGCATGTACACTGTATATAGTATATCGCTCTGCTTTTTCAATGCCGGTGTTACATTTGGTGGAAGCGCGGCCATTCTGATCTGGGCCGACCGTATTTTGTTTTGGCCTTTTTCTCTGGTTTTCTTTATGTACTGGTATGTATATAAGTAGATATAGATTAACACGCGAATCTAGTAGATAAACGATATGTATATATATATATATACAGCATATGTTATAAATATATGGGCATACCATAATACCATAGCTGGTGACTTTGGTGTATCCATCCATTCTTCTGTTCACCCGCCTTTTGTTCTGGTCTACTCCCAAGGCACTTGCAGCGCTTCGGCTCCTTCGCCGAGCTCTTTCAGCTGCTGCTGGATACAGCGACCCTGCGCCAAGCGCGGCGCGGCATGCAGCGGCCTGGTGGCACCTGCTGCACCAGTTTTTGGTGGTTAGTGGTTGGTTGAAGGGAAATTTGACAGGAAACCATAGGAACCCCCTATATATGGGGAAACCCATGGTTTCCGATTTCCTGTAGATTTTGCCTTCAACCAATCCAGTGAACCAGCCTTTGGTGATTTGTTTGCGCCGAAATCCTGCTGATTTGGCAGTAGCAACAGATACTGTAAGACATGTGGAAATAACTGAGGGTCTTGGCATGATTTGGGATGTTTTGGTCCATTTCGTTGGAAAACGCAAATCGTGATCCTTTGCCACTCACTGCCGCAATTCTGGTTATGTAGCCTCTGAATTTAGTTTCTGCTGCCTCCCGCACTCTTGACAGATGGCGCCGGAGAGACAGAGAGAGGGAGAGAGGAGCCCCTGAAGATGAATAACTCAGTGGAATGCTGAAGCAATGTTTATGGGGGATATGTCATTTTAGGCAAACAGATTAATTTTGAGGATTTGTTTTTTGAATGGCACTAGCTGGATCTAACTGCTGATTCTCAAGCATGGCTGCTACCGCTGTGCCGCCATTTTCCAGGCAGCACAACCAACGCGCCCTGCGTTTGGGGCTGCGGTGGTATCGAGATGCTGCGCTGTGGCTGTTGGAGAAAATGAGTCCGCCGAAGTGGTGTACTCTCTGGTAAACTAACATAACTATGGGAAATCACCATTTTAATGGGAAAATCCACTATAAATGGCCATTTTCAATAGCAAACTCTTAGTTTACCAGAGGGTACCTGGGAATCAAACATGGCTGGACAGTCCTAAGAGATGATCAACAGCTGATGGGCTGTGAAAGCCACAGCTTGGTGCTATCCGTTCAGGTGGCAATCCCAGCATGTTGGGCCACGTTCGGGCACTCGGAGCTGAATTCGGTCGACACTTCCCTTTTCTCAGATGATGCTGTTTCTGTTTCTTTTCATATTTCATCTATGATGGCTGCAGTGAAAAAGCACCACTCAATTTTGCCAGTGGAGTTTTTATCAGAATAGCAAGAGGAAAGGCTCATGAGCTATCGTTTTTTTAATGCTTTATTGCAGGGAGACTTAATCACTTCCAGCTTTTTTGAAAGATATTTTCGTTACTAACTGTTAATATGATTAGTAATAGGTTTCTTACGATGGCATATATAGATGCATAGTATATATATATATATCTATATCTATATCTATATCTATATCTAAATCTATATATATATATATCTATATCTATATCTATATCTATATCTATCTATATATCTATATCTATCTATCTATATATATATATATATCTATATCTATCTATATCTATATATATATGTACTCAATGAGGTGTTGGTTGGTCGCAAGGCACCCCTCCGAGGCCTGTCGAAGTCCCCCGTGCTCGCGCGATCCCAAGTCCTGCAAGGGCAACGGAAACTGTGGGAGCGCCCAGCGTAGCAGGGGCGTGGGAAAGGGTGCCGATGTCGATGTTCAATGGTTCATATGGTGAGTGGTTGCTGGTGATTGTGATTCATAGCATTTCATAGCTAAGTATTGACATGAAGAGTGGGATTCTGGGATGATCATGAATGAGAATGACATAGTGGGTAGGGGATCATAGGGGATATTGGGATTATTGGGGGGAGGTATGATGGGATGATAGGATGATGGGATAATAACGGGACAGTAGTGGCATTGATAGGGGATTTGGATGGATTTAGTAGGATATCTAATCTAAAATGAGATCATGATAAATGAGAATGTTGATATCAATATCTATTCCTATATCCAGAATCAATATCTATATCTATATCTCTATCTGTCTGTCTGTCTGTCTATCCATCCATCCATCGATCTATCTATCTATCTATCTATCTATCTATCTATGGGGAAATTTGAGGAGGGGCAGGTAAATTTATGGCCAATATGGGTTGTTGTAACTGCTACCACGATGGGATCATGGATTTTGTGGGGCTTACCCGGAGATGTGTCATCAAACGTGGCTAGCTGGGAAATCTCCGAATGAAATATGCATTTAACTGGGAGCATCATCGAACTAAATGCTGGATTTCCCGGCAATCTGTGTTTGATTACCGCAGGGTGATATGACCAAGCGGCCTGAGGATGATATGACCAACCAAAAATTGGGTTGTATCGGGTTGTACTGTAACTATTCAAAATGTGTGGTAGCAGTTGGGAGTATAGCCAAATTGATAGCTGGGGACGCATCATGGCAATTGGAGACCATTTTCTTTGCTTTGATGGCTCCTGGCCTAACTGATCCAAAAGCAGGATACCATTATACTCCATATACGGGGTCCCCGCAAAGATAGAAGAATCATTCCACAATACCATACTTCTATTTATATTTTTGCTTATTTGTTTCTTTTCTTATTTGTCTATTTATTAGTCACAATCATATGTATATATATATATATATCAATCACGCTTCCCCCCAGACAATTTCGAACTGTGCAACTTTTCTATTTTGGAAATTGCGAGACTTTCACCTCGTGAGGTTGCGCAGATCTGATGTTTGAGATGCTGGTGGACTTCAGCAACTTCCTCCGGAGGAACAACGTGACCTTCATGGTCTCCGAGGGAACATTGCTGGGTGCGGTGCGCGATCAGGACCGACGGCCTCCGTTTAGAGCGGGTATTTTCCATTGCCACGTTTTGACTACGGAAGGACCATCGGATTTTGTTTGGGTCCTATTCTCAAGCTATCTCGCGCTAACTGGTGCGGTTGGCGGTTAAAGTGGTGCGCATACCTATGCTACTTATTGCGTTGCACCCTTATGGTTACGCCCATTGTTGCTGGCTTATGTCCCCATTGCCGGCGGTATTCCTTGTCTTCAGCGAGGGGGTGTCAGGACATCATCCCCTACACTGCTGATTTGGACATTTTTGTGCCCAGGGAAGGTGGGAAGCTGCAAAATTTCAATGTGGGGGAGGGCTTTGCAGTTTTGTTTGATCCAAAAGACTTGGGAGCTGCTTTCTGTTCAGAGTTGGGAGTTCATTTCTGTCCATATCTCAGAGTTAAGATCCGCTCTTTGTTTGAACAATTTCATCTGTTTATATAGTTTCAAAATTCGATCCTCTGATCACCTTCTCTTGGCGTCAAGGTTGGGAGAAAGCCATGCTCATTAATGAGGTGCGAGGGTATATTTTTTCCCTGGACGCTGGAGATGAGGGGCTGATTGAGCAAGAAATAGTGAGCCAATGAAAACGGGAACGGCACAATCAGTGGACATGGGGATATCAAACCATATAATGCGGCTAACCCAATTAAAAAAAAACACGAACCATCTATGGGAATGATATCCAACCATCATTTTGTGTTTTTGGTGCCAAATTGGTGGCCATTTTTTGCAAGGCTGAAAGCGTTCAGCGAGTTTGGCAGGAGCCTCCCTCTTCCAAGTCCTATCACTTCATGGTTGCCGGGGCCACTCAGGGGACCAGACTTTTGGTGGAAGTCTGCAAGTAGCCCAATCCAAAAAAATGAAAACATATGCGAACTATAGGAAAATATATGGAAACATAATCAAAAATACATAGGAAAACATGGATACATATGGAGAATACGATCCAGAAATTGGGCGACTTAGTGGGGGATTTGATCTTCTGCAGGGTGAGTGGAGGCTTTCTATAGAAATGATGTAGTTTAGGTGTCATCACCCTGCAACGTGCAACAGGATCCAGATCAACCCCATTGTGCACGGCTGTGTGCTGTGTCGGGTACCCAGGGTGAACTGGGCCTAAAGGAGGTGATTGTGAGGTTTGAAGGACACCATGAGACTTGCATGATTCTTTTCAGACTTGGCGCCCCCTATTTTGAAGATATTGACATTTCCCAACGATTCACGAGGGACTCAACATTCGCCCTTCCAAGCATCAACCCCACGGGTCAGGTGGCAAGGCTATCCGGCCAATCGAGCTCCCTTCGACGAACACTTCGAGTGGGACACTGAAAAAGTGGGAAACGACTTGGCGTACTACATGGACATCTACGATGAAGGCAGAAACAATTGATGTCCGGGGCTTGTTTTCTGCATGAAAGCTGCGGCTTCTTTAGTTTCTTGCAGAGGTTTAATGAGTGGTACACCCGATGTTCAACCATTTGGGATGATTTGCCCCAGCCATTTGTGGTAATATTGGGATGGTAAAACTCATGTGGTAAAAACCACAGACTTCGCTTTCCGGAGCTGAGCTTCGCAGATATGGACTTCGCGCAAGCCACGAAGCACTTGATTTATCCTCCCTCCATGGCCACGGCCTCAGCAAATCCGTCGCCGGCCTCCGTTGCTACGTCGGACATCGGGGGTTTTCGGCCTCAGGTGATGATCCGAAATGTCTCCTTCCCGGCCCCTCGGGAGCAGGAGCACAAGATGGAGATAGCGCAAGATGGAGTGAAGTCTGCTTAGAGTTGCGACAGTCTGGAGAGTGGGATTGATTTGTGCCCCTTTCTGAAGGATTCGAACTTGGCCCAACCAATCAGGCTTGCAATTGATCATGAACTCCCGGGGTCATAATTATTGGAGGGAACTATCCCCATGTTTGGGTCTTACACCCATGGTTTGTAATATCCCCCCATTCATCGATGGTCTCGGCCTCCAACGTTGATGGTGACTGGTGATTTCTATCCCGTCCCTTGGTGATTGGCCATCTTCATTTTTGGGGTCCCTTATTGAAAGTACGTGTAGTGTGGTAAAGACAAGAACAGATAGTAGGAAAATCATCTTTACATCATCTTTACATCATCTTTACATAATCTTTACATCATCTTTACATCATCTTTACATCATCTTTACATCAATGTATGGTAGTATTGGGCTGGGATTATCATGGGGTTTGCAGTATCCCATTATTCGACACTAGGAGGATGTGTTCGCGCCAAACATGGAGCGACCGCAGGAGATCTACGTGGAGGCTCGTTATGGACCCTCCTGGCGGGTGCCAGATCATCAGGTGTGGCGGGTGTTCTGGTTGGGTTAGGGCATCGAAAACCGAGGATCATATGATCATTTTTTGATATAAATCCATACAAATCCAACATTTTCGAGCACACCTTTGGTAAGATTCTTGAAACTTGATGCGAAGGTGATTCTCCTGGAACTGGACAAGACCTTTTCTTCTCCCCTCGCAGTGCACACCCCGAAAATCCACCAGTTTATAGATGATATTCATCATTGATTTACCCATTTCATACATATACAGTACACACACACAGATATATATATATATATATATCCCATGATCCATTCAAGAAACATGTGAGCCCACTGAAAACTACTTCGAACCCATTGAAGTAGACCTTTTTTCCCATGGTATCCCGATGTGATTTCCTGGACACCTGCGTTTGGCGAGGCACGAGAGCTCGCGGAGAAGTATCCCACCTTGGAGGAAGCCAAGGACCGCCGGTGGGCCCCACCCATCACATTCCTTGGGGGATTTAGAGGTAGCCTGTATTTTCGGACAAATCCAGATTAGAAGTATAGTGATAATAAGGATAGCAATGATATAAATGATAATGATATCAATGATCATGACAAAATGTAATGATCATAGTTGTAGCCATAGTAGTGATAATCAGAAGAGCATATATAAAAGCTCTGAGATGGTGATGGGGAGGGAGAGAGAGAGAAGGAATACATATGCACACAGGAATAACTCATTAATTAATTCATCCATCCATTCATACATAAATCACATACATTACACCCACACACCCATACGGACGTACGTACCTACATACATACATACGTACGTACATACGTCACGCGTACATGCGTACTACAAACGCACAAACGTGCACATACGTACACATACGATCACATACGTACACATACGTACACATACATACATGCCTGCATCCTCGAAAAAGCACCAATAAGTGCTCATTTGAGAGATTTATGCTTTTTGAGCGGTTTTTCTCTAAATGAGCGTAAGTGCGGCACTTTTGACATTTCTGCACTTCAACATTTTGAAGCCAATATTGTGAGCGTAGAGCCCGGGAAATAAGCGTAAGCACCCGGGAAAAAAAGCGAAAATACCTGTCCGTCAATACACAAATGCGCATTTTCTAGTTCCAGTCAGCATAAAGAGTCAGACCCGGCGTAAATCGAAGCAAAAAGTGCTACTTGAAGATCCAGGTATACGATGGTATACGCACATATACGCACATATACGTACATACGTTAAGCTACATATACGTACATATACGTAGAATTACGTAGAGACACGGAGATACACGTACATAGTACCTACACACATGATTTTTGGTGCCCCCCCTCCTCAGATCCACCTGGGACGCCTTTCGGGGAGTCGCGGCCGAGGTGTGGTCGACGAACATGTTGCTGTTACAGGCAGCGCAGAAAGATGCTACGATTGGGTCAGCATCTGATTTTGAACCGTTGATATTCAGCATCAGTGACAGACAGCTTTCATTTGTTTGGGCTTTATATATTGTATGGATAATCAATAGTAATAATTGATAATCATAAAATAAAGTAGCACATAATAAAAAACAATGATAAGTACTAATAAATAACAAATAATGACAATAATGATAATGAATGATAAAGGTAGATAACAATAAATAACACAACTAGCAATAATTATGATAATGGTAAGGCATAATAATGAACAATCAATGATAAAATTAACTATAGTAAACAAGAAAAACAACAAAAATGAAAAATGATGCTAGTAATGATATAGATGTAGATAGAGATATCGACAGATAATATATGTATGTGTATATAAATGTATGTATACATGTATGTATGTATGTATATATGTAATATGCAGCACCACCCAAAAAGATAGAAAAGCACAATCCCACTCAAATAGTGACACATTACCTTTCTATCTCTTGGGGGGGGTATCCAGAATCGTTTTTTCCCCCTCGCAGCTTAGGTTCCGCCTGTTGGAGCGTGCCAGCGTCGACTACAGAAGCGGCCCTTGGTCTGAAGCCATGAAAAGTGCGGTACATGGTCACACGGGCTTGCCTTCAAATGGAGGACCTCCAAAATGGTAATGTTTCATGGAAATGGAACAACAAACGATTGGACATTGGGGTAACCAATTCTACAACAAGTCCTTGGTATGGTTGCCGTGGACTGCTCAAGGTGACATTGTGATTCGCGGCCTCAGCCAGGGGCACCCGCAACAAACCGTCGCTCTCCTGCACAATCAACCGTGGTTTGGTCTATCCCCCAAAGGAAGACCCGGAAGACCACGGGCCTTCTAGGTTGGAAGGGTCATGTTCTTGTATATATCAAATTAGTTGGATGAACTACGAACTAACTCGTGGACATATGTTTTCCTGAGGAATGGAGATGGGGCTACAACTCATGGGAAAGGGGGCATACAACATGATATACATGATACGAACCAACTACACCTTGAGCACATACAATCACAAAGAGAACATACTAGAAATAGTTACTACTGTGGACTCCTGGAGATGCCGGTGGAGAGAGAGAGGGAGAGTTAGATGAATGGCGCACTGCCTTGCCTGAGGCCAAAAAACTGGTGCTGGAAGAATTTCAGATGACGGAAGATCGAAAGGTGGGGACCTTGAATAAATTATGGGCATTGGAAAGACACGAACAAAAAACACAAGGACCGTGGTGTTTTTTCAGAGTTTTTCGGTCACCAAGCTGGGATAAATTTGAGGTGAAAGGAGGCAAGGTGACCGTGTACCCACCGGAGCACGACGAAACCCAGGCCAGGGAAGTGGTGATGATGCTATCCTGGTGGTTTGTTTCCATTTTTTTCTCAAGGAGACCGATTTTTAGAAACTTATGGGGAAGGTAAATTTGAGGACTTGAATGCTTTCTTTCGATTCTTTCTTGACACGATCACTAGTCCTAAACTCATAGGACCACCAGCCAGAAGCCCATATCAAATATCAACCTGATGCATTCATGATACACAATTAGATGTGTAGAGAGAGAGAGAGAGAGACCTCTAAGATCCTATCCTATAGGTATTGATTCATCAACAAAACATGCCATTTTGTGGCCACTGCCATTTTTATGCCGAGATCTTGGACTATGTGCTCTACTGGGCCAGGGAGGTGGCACACTGGGGAAGATGATGAACCAATGAATTTGGATGGTTTGGGGAGATGTACACCCTATTTTCGGACAACATTGAATTTCAGCCCAAAACATCCAAAAACTGTGAAACTACGGAGTAAATTACCTGTGATGCCAGTTGCAGTTTCCGTTGCTTTGCATGAAACTGGCGGAAGTTTGGGCCTCTCTCAGCTGTTTTGGAAGTCCCGACTAGGATCAACTAGGCTATGGGCCAAGAAGCAGGTTTGAGTCATGAAGGTGGAAGATCATTTTCATTCATTTTCCAAATCTACTGTTACATCTCTATCTAATCTGTCTGTCTGTCTGTCTATCTATCTTTCTATCTTTCCTTCCTTCCTTCCTTCCTTCCTTCCTTCTTCCTTCCCTGTGTATGTACGCATGTACATATGTATCCGTATCCTCGTGCGCCGCATCCATATCTATATCCACACATGTTATATATATATATATATGTATGTATGTATGTATGTATATATGTGTATTACAGTCCTAATTGGCAAAACAAGAAGACACATTCCACCCGTTTAGTGTCAGATCCCCACTGATCCCACTAGCTTTTTTGGTATTAAGCGCAGAACCGTGCAAGGATTACTCCAGTTGGTCGGAGGAAATTATCATTAAACGCCGGGGGCCGCAGAAAATGCAAGAACTGGAGGGGCAGCGATGGAGGTCGTTGACAAACACGTGGATTCAAAGGGGTGCCCGAAAAGATAGAACCTTGTTTCCAGGATGTTGTAAATTATGTTTCCCCCAGAATTTCCAGGTTTCCAACTTTATTTCGGGGCCGCTACACTCTTCAAGGATCTTTTGGAAGAGAACATTGGCTTGGTGGAAATCCAATTTTACTGGAAAAATGATCTGGACATGGAGATCATTTTCCACGGTGTTGGTTGTTTCAGGTAGGGCCACAAGCCGAGAATGTTGCCAGCCATCCTAGACAATGCCACAAATTCATCCCAACAAAAAGGGTCCATTTCTAGCTGTTGTTTCTGGGCGAGGAGTGTGTCAGAGATTGGCGGCGGACCCAAAAACCTGAACTGTCCATCATTGGAGGACAATTCAGTGGTGACGGGAAACAGGTCTCGCGCCGATCAGGAGTTGGTCAAGGGCGATTCTTGGGTATTCTAAACACTAGCTCAAGAGGCTCAAGACATGACTTGGCTCCAGATGGGCATGGAGCCAGCACCATGGAGCCGCCATGGGCTTCCCCATTTGTGCCTGTCTCCTGTCCCTTGGGCCATGGCATCGCCAAGAGGTGAAAGGCCGTAGTGCCATGGCGAGAAGCCGAGTGGAAATGGCTGGGAAGTACAGGCAACTTCCCAATGAAGACTTGGATTTTTGAGCCCAAGGCCCTTCTTTGCTGGCTGATAATGCACCTGGATCGGCCAAAGTGCTGAGGTCCAGGTCTCAACTGAGCCAATGCGCTGGGAAAAGGTGGAGGTAAAGCTCCTTGATTTCTGAACGGGGTTTCCATTAGAAGGTGAGAATACAAAAAACATCAGTGCCAGCTCATCACAGCATATACATGGCGCCTGCCAGCTCAGGCATTGATTCGGGCATGGATTCTCTAGAGGATGCCCCTGCACGCAAGGCAAGAGGGTGGATTGGTGACTCCGGTAGGCCCCAGTAGGCTTTTGCTGCAGGGATATGATATGCTATGCCAACAATATTTGGACACCTCCACATGTTGGAAGATGCTTAAAAGCTGGGTAGAGACGGTTGGAACAATAGGGACATGTCTACAGCAGCCTTTTGTTGGGAAATTGTGCGTCACTTTACTGTAGAAGGTGTATCCTTCAACCACTGAACACGGCCCAGCGACTGTGCAGGAGCCAGATGAAGGCAGCGTTCCAGCGGCCGTTGGGAAGTGGAAACGGGGTTGCCTTGATACCAGCAGATGTTTTCCTGCACGTGTTGCATGTGCACTGTACAAATGCCTAGTTTCATCGTATTGCACACGGGATGGAAGCAGTCTGCAGTGAGTTTGCCATTGGAAGACATGCCTCCAACATGTGCAACATCTTCCTCCAGTTATCTTTTTATTTTTGCCACTACTATTACGTTCCCTGTTTTCATTTACCACTATTGTTAGTACAATTACCGTGATTGTCATGATCATGATGATGATGATGATGATGATGATGATGATGATGATGATGATGACGATGATGATGATGATGATGATGATGATGATGCTGATGATGCTGATGCTGTTGCTGCTGCTGCTGCTGATGATGATGATGATGATGATGATGATGATGATTATGATGATGATGATGATGATGATGATGATGATGATGATGATGACGACGATGATGATGATGATGATGATCATGATCATGATGATGATGATGATGCTGATGAGGAAGAAGGAGAAGAAGAAGAAGAAGAAGAAGAAGAAGAAGCAGAAGAAGAAGAAGACGACGAAGAAGAAGAAGAAGAAGAAGAAGAAGAAGAAGAAGAAGAAGTTGCATGAAGTTGCATGAAATTGCCACTGCTGCAACGCCCCCCAAGTGTCAAGCCAACGTCAGAACCCCCGAAGCCTTGGTGGCGCCCCTGTCAGGCAACGAGTGGTACAAACCAGAGCCAGAGCCAGGATTCCCAGCATCGGTTGTTGGTGGTTCAGATTTGCACTGGGTCAACCATTATTGGAGGAGTCACTGACCTTGGGGTTGAAAGCCCATTGAAAAAAAGAGTCATGACAACGTCTCAAAGAAGACCCTCCTGTAAACTAACATGAACATAGATGTGGTGTTCACCAACTATTTTTTTTATACCTATGTATATATATATATGTTTTCTGTACATTTTTTATTTGTATACATATTAGTAGATCATTTTCCGAACCGGAAACCAGCCAGGTTTTGCATATTTTTCTGCACGTTGAGCCCAGGATATATGATAGGAATGATGGGATAATATGGGACAATGAGACAATACATCTCCTTCAATGGTCCATGAACATCCCATTAACATCCCATCATGACTGCTATCACAGCTCTGACATCCGAAGTCCGAGGCCCAGACCTTTGGGACGCATCTGGCGTTGCAAGGGCGTGGAGGATCCCTTCAAGAGCTGCTCCACGCGGGGGGTTCCCTTGCAGGCAGCATGCTGTGGTTGCCACCAAAAACTAAGGGCGACGAACAATTTGGTGAGTATTTACTAGTGAAGAATTGGGTAAATAGGTAATGTCACTCCTAGATTAAAAACTGGTGACCTTTTTCCAGGTTGAAATTAGCTTGGAACGTCCACATAGATTGGATTTCATTATTTTACCCGTAGCCATATGACTGTGTTAGGTGGCACTCTACTATGGCTTGTTTTTTGCCAGAAATGATGAAGTCGCAATTGCTCAATCCTCAAAGCTACCACCACACCTGCCAGCCTAATGAGTTTCTCAAACACACACAGATGGTAAGAATCATGCAACACTCATATCAGTCAGACTCATAAAACATGCCAGATATCTATATCTATATATATATATATATTGTAATGACTAGGTACGAAAATGATCAATCAAATACTATTCGAAAGGCGTTAGGTCACATAGACATCTATAGTCTGACATTTTCAGCAATCTATGTTATATGCAGTGTCATCTGAGATGACCTGACAGTGGGATTCCTGTTAGATACATCTACGGGTGGAACGATTCAATGTATTTTCAACCGTATCCTCAATTCTCCTCCAGTAAACTAACATAGTAATATAGATGTGGAGTTTACCCACCATTCGTTCATGATGTTCCCACAAAAACCATTGGTTTCCACATCTTTTTGTATTTTTTATTGGCTCAAGCCACCGGGGAATTTCTGCCATTTTGGTCATCTGAAGGTGAGCATTCCCCACGACATCCAAGTGCCCAGCGACGCTACGCACTTGGCGGTTGCAGCTGAGAACGAGGACAGAGGGATGGGGGACTCGGGGACCATGGCGGTCTGCAACAAATGAGGGCTTTGAAGACATACTAAGCAACATAGGCCATAGATGATTGATATAACACATTGTATCACGGATACAAACCGATATGACACTTTGCTGTGTTTTTTTTGGCTGGGGGGGGGGTTGAAATGTGGAGATTTAATGCACAATCACCGGGAGGCTTATTGTGATCAATCATCTTGGTGGGTGGTTCCAGTATCCTCAAATATGATGCATGTAGTTGGGACCGACCCTTCAAAATGCAACATCTAGCCAGCACCAACTGCATGCACAAACACTTGCAAGGGGATTTTGATACAGACGATTGCATACTCATTGGATCGGTTTGATTACGGGAACACTTACTGGAAGCCTCAATATATATCTGATGCGGACAACCAGAAAATCATGGTTTCCTGCAGGTCTTCCCTTCAACCAATCCAGTTACATACCTTTCATTCTTCACAGCCTGGCTGCTGCCAACTTCCCCAGTTTCCCAGTTTGTATCTGGGGCTTGGCACAGGTTGGAGAGAGCCAGAAGCTCACCGCTGTGAACCTGAACGGCGAGGACGAGGTGCGTCTTGGAGGATCCCATTGGGCATTTCATGACGTCTGCAGACATCACTGGTGAGGTATGTAAAGTGAGAGATGAATGAATGAAGAAAAACATGTACATGTGCCAATTTAAATATGCACGTACATCCTGGCGGGGCCTTTCACCGTCCCACGATTTTGATAAACGTGGGTGGTCACCACACAGGCATCAAGTATGTTTGCAAACGAAAGAGGGAAGCCTCTAGCGTAGGATCAAGCATGTGTGGAAGTGCGTCCAGTGTGCATCAAGTATGCGCAAGTGCAAATGCAAACCAGCAGGTAGCATGCTCTCCGTGAAGAAGTTCTACCGAAGATGAAACGATGAAAAACAGTCAGCACAGATGACTTCAAAACAGCAATCACTACGCGTACAGTTTGGCGGATACATACACACATACATATGCAGATGCGGATATACAAAGACATATACATATCCATATGCGTATACATAGACATATACGTGAGTTTTTTACATTTGCATATGCGTATACCTTTCTATCTACATCTGCATATGCACAGACACTCGCACATATATGTCTATATATAATTATATTATACATCATATAACTATACAAAGCTTTCACCATCTACAACAGGGAGTTCCACAATCTAGTATGCAACCATATGCGCATTTTCAACAAGACGCTCGACCATGAATGGTGGATCGCAGGGCGATGGTTTCTCCGCCCGAGTCTTTTATGGCATTTTGCGAGGCCTGGGCGTAGCACCTTTTGTGACCGTGAATCATGGGTGGATCATGGGTGCCCTCCAAAAAAAGCCTCTTTGAACATGGTATTGGTGGATCATGGTAGTTTGGTTCTTCCAAATCAAGTCTGCGAGCCCTGAAATGGGGGAACCATGCACTGCGACGTCCAGGTTTCGAGGTCCAGAGCTGCGCCACTGGAGGCGTGGCCAAAGGACCTGCCATGGACTCCACCGGTTCTGTTGTGACTATGACTAGTCTGATTCTTTGAATTGGAAAGTATCCCATGATGGTTGGTGATCCTTGCTCGTACATGTTTCTTGTGGACGGGACCCTCCGATATTCGAACATGGTGACGGCTTATAGAGGGTTTTTTGGGCGTACTGAATTGGTCATCCAATGGTTGAACTGGTGCTTTGGGTTTGCGATTGGGAATGCTGTGGATGGGTCACATATCAGAATTGAATGCCCATCAGACCAGCATATTTAGATGATTAGACAACTCTTTTATGATTAGATGTTTTTATAATTCTGAGTTGATGATTCTCATTTCTTATTGACTTCAAAACATATTTCTTTATTTGTGAGTGCACCCCATGCAAACCAAAGCTCCGCATTTTGTGGTGCCTTTCTCCAGGGCATCAGCTGGAGAAGGAGGGCTGGGAACAGATCGTTGCCAGGAGCCCCAGATGCAGCGATGGGCAGATTGGTGGAGTCTAGATCTAGGACACCCCAGCACTCAAAATGTAGCACTTCCTGCAAATCATGGGCATTCATTGTTATGGGTTGCCGCACTGTGCCGTTCTTGAGGCTTTGATGGTGCTCCGAACAAACTCTGGAATGAAGGACTGCCAGGTATGATGACAAGTAGATGAAGAGTAGTTGTACCATCATGCTTTGCTTACCCTTGGCATCCTTGTGACAAGCCCACCTTTTTGCTCTTGACTTCTTGTTGTTGGTTATGCTGGTTCCAGAGTCACATCATTGCACAGTGTTTTCCTCTACATAGATTTTGGCGGGATACCCCAAACTTGCAGTTTTACTGATGCTGATGAACCGCAGGCTTTTCGGGTTGCAGATGTTGAGACATCCCCATTTTGTACCCAGAAAGCTTGCTGCTTCAACGGCAGGAAGCATTGACGAAGCTGGCGGAATGGCTGGCGCCTGTGTCAGAGATCTTGGAGGCGGTTGACCGTTTGTTAACCCAGGATTCACAACCCCCCAGTTTATTAGGGGGGCACCAAGTTGAATAGTAATTCATCACTATTTTGGAGGTACCCGCAAGAAAAAGAGTCAGGATTTATTGATCAAGGGTTGACACTATCAGAGGTTGATGATTGATCTAGATGTACTGTTTTTGCCTCTCCAGACCGTTTGGATTAGTCATAACTTTTAGGCCAAACATGAAGCGGGACAAACTGGACAAACGATTCAACAACCGGACCAAAGTAGAAGACATTTTGACAAACTGCTATGCAGGTACGTGACATAGATTCACACCAAACTATGAAGACAGACGCACAATATACACACACATGTATTTTTGAATTGTATTGTATATGCTATTTTCTATTCTATTCTATTCTATTCTAATTCTATTCTATTCTAGTCGTTTCTATTCGTGTCCATTCTTAATAAAGTCTCAATTAACTCAAACAAATAAGTTATTGGAGACGTAGATTGAGAACTTGCCAGGACTGCCACGCTGAGACTGCCAAACGGAGGTGCACCGCATGGTGAACGGCTGGAAATGTCCAGCCTTCCATGGAATTCCATGGGTCCAGGGTGCGAAGTGGATGACTTGTATCCTATCCAGACTAAATCAGAGATAAAGAGGTCAGCATCCCTGAAAAACATTTAGGAGCAAACTTAACTCACGCAGGCGCACATTACCTTGAAAAATCCGTGATCCTTGAGGTATTTCTCATTTTGACCCAGGCCCTTTTTCATCCCACTCTTCAGATCCAGGTTGGTCAGTTCTAAGTCTGACTTGCGATCCAAATCAAGACGGTCAAACCTCTAGGGACCCCAAAATTGAATGGGTCCCTCATCCATTCTCAATTCTGTTCCCAACATATGATAATGTTTTTATATCTGTGTATGTATATGATATGCATGTAAATACATATATACGTAAATAAATAAATAAACGAATAAGTAAATAAATAAGTAAATAAATAAATAAATAAATACATAAATATATAAATATATATATATATATATACACATTATATACATATTATATACATATTATATGCATATATGCATTTGGTCGGTTAAATCCCTAGCCCTTCCACACTCCGCAGGTTCTCAGGCGCGCTTTCACGGCTGAAGAGTGGGGAGATGACCTACAAACCTGGTGAGGCGTTGGAGTTGGATCAAATCTCCATCTTTTCCCACGTGAACTCGGCTATCCAGATCTACAGGCTGGAACCGGGCTGGTGGTACAAAAAACCCAATGCCATGAAAAAAAAAAATCATCCCCACCAGAAATGGGCTCACATCCTCCCAGGTTTGTTATTGTACCACTGGAGTTGGAGAAGTGAGCCGGAGTGTTTGGTCTTTGATTTTTTTCCAGCTGAATGCAGCCTGGGATTTTGCAAGCTCATTTTCCACCGGCTGGAAACGCCCCATCTTCAATGGGCACCCCCGAACCAACGCATCCCGAGTTGATTCATTGGGAGGGGTACCCCCAAAAAGTGGTAATGGTAATCACTCGCTCGGAGAAATGGTACCACCCCGATGTGAAAATATGTAGAAAGAAAGCGCAGTTTTGTTAAACCCCAACCAACGATGTTGTCCTTCCATCAACCAAAATTAAACCCGTCAACAAGCCCCCCAAGTAACCCTGAGAGTATCCCATATCTTCATATTCCTACATTTCAATACATTGCATCCAACCTTTGCATATTCACTCCACAAAATTCTTCTCCCCCCGCCGCGTGAGGAACACCCATCAGTCCTTCACCAACTTTGGGACGGAACTGGGTACCGTGCTGTTGCGCCTGGCTCCAGAGGCTAGAAAAATCCAATGCAACAGAATGGAAAATGATAGCAGCTTTCTTGTATAAATATGTCGTATGTGTATATATATATATAAAACGCCTGATTCGAAGATTCAATTATAGTTCGGGAAGAGACCTGCATTGATGTGCGAAGAGACTTGCATATACATGTGCACGCATACAGTACAAGCAAAGTTACGTATGCAAGAAACTTCGACAACAGAGACAAAAACATCACGAACAAACATGAGAGAACTTGCGCGGAAGCTTTTGGATCTTCAGGAACAGTCGGGTATAATCTACAGCAAGACTATGCAAGACTTGCAGATGCAACGCTAAAGAGATTTCAGGACGTATTGCTACATCAAACGCTATTGTAGGGTTATGCAAGAACTCTGTGACAGGAGGGATCAATGCTACGAAGCCGAATCAAAGAGTCGGATAATTTGAAAGCAGAAATGACGTGCCAGGTGTCCACTTCCGAGGCTTTGGCTGGGATTTGGCCATAAATGTGAGTTGGCCAAAACTGGACATCTTGTCAAATGCTATGAAAATACGGGGTATTTGTTGAGATATTTTTTACAGCTTTCATCTTTTGGAAACCCCACTTGGCATTTGGCTTCAAATCTTCCAATTGTATCCAGTTTGTGGATCCGAATTTCATTTCTGGACACTTCAACAGGTGGAGCCAGATGTGTCTTCCAGTTCCCGGTCATCGTTTCTTGGTGTACAGTCTTGGCTGCTGAGTGCCACCGATATTCGGAAAATGGCTTCACATCGACATGATACCCATGATGTAAAAACTTACACTCCGACCGAATTAAACACAGCCCCAGCGCTGGATAAGAATCCGGAATGTTCCACTGAGGATCCCTCGAATTCTTACTTTCAATGGTAAAAAATTGGGATCGGATAGTTAAGGTTGGTGAGGGTCTCTCAAGTTCTTAAGGTCGTAAGGATTGCAGGTACCTCCAAGATACAGTTGGAACTGGAGCCGAGCCCCTCATTTTCTTATAAAGTGCTTGCATCTACAGTGCCTGGGCTGTATACAAAAGCATACGTAATTAATCAATATTAATCATACTTGTGAAGAAATAAATGACTAAACAAATGCTGACGCGCAGGAAAAAGGTTTGGGGGAAAAAACAAATGCAAGAATACATAAATACATAGAAACACAAACAGAAAATGATAAAAAAGATCAACAACATAGATAAACAGAAAGACAGATATATAGAAAGATGGAAGGATGGATGGATAGATAGATAGATAGACACATAAATACATGAATATATGAGATCCGCTCTAAAATGCCTTTAAGGAACTTTTAAATCCGAGGGTCATAAATACTTGGACAGTGATGTATCCTAGATTTCATTACAAGGCGGAGTCCTGTATATATATATGAAGTGAAATCGCTTTCCTGCAGCTTAGCGCTAGATTTGTGCTAGTGTGGCGCTAGATACTTTTACATAGCCGTTCAAGTGAAACATAGGTCAGGCCCGATGCTTTCTTTCCCTGTTGCTTTCTTGCACCTGTTGTTCTGGGTCCTGCTTGGGCAACTCCACAGTAGCCTTACTCTTCATAAATCTCTTTGGGCTGCATTGCCGCTTCACCTTCTTTGTCACCAGCATCACAAACATGACATATGAAGATATGTGAAAACAATTGTTTTTCATGTTTAAACCGCTAGGCTAAACGTAGTTCTGGCGGTAGATCCGCGCTAGATCCGCGCTAAATAATTGCCCCAAGAATATGCAGTTGCCCGCTGGTCAACTCACCGTACTTGAAACCGCAAGAGCACTGTTTGCTTCCAGCTGGTAGCAGCAACTGGATATATGAGCTTATATAGACCAAGCAAAGGATCAAAGGAACCATGCAGGGTGTGATAGGGTTTCCAGTAGTTTTAGCAGCTCCAGCTAAAACGGCCGTGCGCTTGATACGTGTCAAGGATTTTGGTGGGAATTTATCAGTCACGATTTTTTTCATCCATATTCGAGGCTTGCTCAGGCAATTGAAGTTTGAAGGCGGGGTCCTGTAAAAACGCAGTGATGGTGATTTGCGACCGAATCTGGGCAAAGGAATTTAAAGACAACCTCATACTTATATATATATATGTACACATATGTATATATATACATATATATATATATGTATGTATATGTATATGTACATGTATATGTATAAATAAATATATATGTATGTATGTATGTATATATGAGTATATATGTATGTACATATATGCATATGTAAATTTGTATATATGTAATGTATGAATGTATGTATGTATGTATGTACGTAGGTATGTATGTATGTATGTATGTCTGTATGTGTGTATGTATGTATGTATGTATGTATGTGTGTATGTATGTATGTGTGTATGTATGTATGTGTGTATGTATGTATGTATATCTGTCTGTCTGTCTGTATGTATGTATGTATGTCTGTATGTATGTATGTATGTATGTATGTGTGTGTGTGTATGTATGTATGTATGTATGTGTGTATGTATGTATGTATGTCTGTCTGTCTGTATGTATGTATGTATGTATGTGTGTATGTATGTATGTCTGTCTGTATGTATGTATGTATGTCTGTCTGTCTGTCTGTCTGTCTGTCTGTATGTATGTATGTATGTATGTATGTATGTGTGTGTGTGTGTATGTATGTATGTATGTATGTGTGTATGTATGTATGTCTGTCTGTCTGTCTGTATGTATGTATGTATGTCTGTATGTATGTATGTATGTATGTATGTATGTATGTATGTATGTATGCAGACACACCCACATATGTACACATATATATATATATATGTGCGTGTGTGTCTCTTATATACGCTCGCATGTAGCTACACTACCCAATCTGTGAACCAGGTTTTTCCCACCTAGACAATGCGAGACCTCCACAGAGACCGCACGACCTTCCAACCGTAGCCGCAGCTCAGGGGGCTAAAGCTGCGTGGCATGACGGGCATGACGGGCGTGACGGCCGAATAGTGGCGGCTGGAATGGCCAAGAAGAGCCATAGCATAAGGGTGTGTCTGAGAATGAAGTATGCCCTTCAGTCATGGCCATTTTCTATATGGGAAAGGATGAAAATGATGACTTGCGATCAAATTTTGGGGTGCCCTTTTTGCAGACAAACTCATGAGGCCATGGCTCAAAATTACCAAACCCCCAAGAATTGGATGGTTTGAGAAGTGAATTAGTGAACAACATATAAACATATGATCCATCGTTTTTTTTTTCAATGGTTTGAGCCATAGCCATAAGGAAACCAACCAGCCCCGACGAAACCCTGCTTCTGGGCGTCAAAGCGAGTATAGCTTGGCGGCTTCGATCCCTTGGGTGGACAGATTTCATCAGATTTCCATGTCTTTTGCCCGGTCTTCGAGGGACATCTGCAGAGCTGGAACAACTGGGAGCTGGGTGCGGTGTGTTTTTCTTGGCTCCAGATGAAGACCTTTGGAAATTTCCAAGTTGAACGCCAGCTGAAGGCTACCACGGAACCCTAAACCCTAAGCCATTGCCGTTTCATGCCGTGTCTATATATGTGAAACTGAGAATACATCCGAAAATCGTCGCAAACGAAAAATAGCAAGTTGCCAACAGGAACAGATCAGCTTGGCTCGGCTTCTGCCCCTGTAACTCCCCCAGCCACCGCTTTGATTTGCCCATGAGCCTGGCCCTGACAGCTGCGCCATTATGGCGGGGCCTGGTTGAGGGATGCGGGGTTTAAGTTCAAGTGGGTCCACTGATGCTTATTGGTATTGTCTTCCAGGGGTGTCCGACTTTGTCCGGACTTGTTGTCACATGCCATGCATTGGGTCACTTTGTGAATGGAAGACAAGGGAATTGAGTTCCAGTAATGTGGACCCAATATCAACCTCGGATTGATAGACCCGCAGCATCCCGCAGCTTGAACCCCTGCCATGGCAGGCGATCGGCCGAATCTCTAACTGGGCCAGCGACCTCTTCTTCCCAGTGGAGGGACGGGAGGGGTCACGGCCAGGGAGCCAAGAACGGCGAAGCCATGAAACACTGGCGGCTCGCATTTCTCAGGCGCAGTCTGCTGGATGGGAGAGGATATTGTCGTTGTCTGAGGGGTGTTCTACAGTATTTTCGTCTATTTTCGGCAATTGTAAAGGAGCTTTCTCAACAGGGACGATTCAAAGTATTCAAAGTAACTTCAAGTAACTTCCGTGATAAGATCCCATTCCCATCCACTCCCTACAAAGCCCGGCATTCATTGGCGGCTTTGGGCCATTGCACAGGCTGGACGGCAGGTTCTAGAGGCCCGAACGTGTTGAACCGTGTGGTGTGGTTCATTCTGGTCCCGTTGAGTTGGACTCGGGATGAGTATCATGAGCATCACTCCTGGTGGAATTTCTCAATGATGCCAGGTGGAATGTAACCTAAGTTGCAAGTTGTTTCCCCTCAGTTGCAAGTTGGCCAATGATCCCATCTCACTACAGGTATTTCATGACGCTAAAGGCCAATGAAATGACAGTTACGCGCAGCAACTTTGAAGCTGGGCCCTACGGAACGCCGCAATCATCACCCCGATCCAAACGCCCGCGCCTGCGGCGCGCGAGGCTGACCGATCCAACGAGGGCTGGACCTTTGTGGCTCCATCGCCTGCACCCTTGCTGTCTCGCGAGGCGGGAAGTGCCTGAAACATGGGGAGACTACTACTACATGGCGAGACACAACATGTGGATGTACGCAAGAAGGGGTCCATCATTAGATTCCATTGCCTAGTCCTGGACATTTTTTGAGAACATGGTGGATTTAACCATCAGAACTGGGATTTCACCCCGTTTAGCCAATGGCTTACCATTTGCGGGCTACTAAAAAGCATGTCCTCCCCAAAAAAGGGTGTTTGACATGGGGTATCCAAGACCAATATATTTGGATGCTTCGAAACAATGATCCTAAGTAATTCTGTTCCGCTAAAGGTCATCCCAATGAACGTTGGTGGATGCTCAAGTTTGGGTCAATGGATGCTTGGAAGTCTGGCTGTTCGTGCCTTTGCCATGTCAGCATCTCAAAACAATTATCCAACCATTAATCATATCATCCCCCCAAATTGAAATATTTCAGTTTTTACCCCCCCCTTAAAAGGATCATATCCAAACATCTTCCAAATCCGAGAGGCTTATGGCTCATCCCACGCCCCCCGGCCCCTTTCGCTCGACCGCGGATCAAAGACGTCGTGTCGCGATGCCGCAGCCGGGGCGACCGAAGTTCGATCGAGTGAGTGCTCCGGAAGTGGAGCATGGACTGGTCAGACCGCTGCGATATGTGGAAAACCGAGGATCTGCACAAAGCACCTTGGTGATCAATGGATTGATTTCAACATCCTCGTTTTTCAACCTGCAATCGTGATAATAACCACCAAATTGATCGGGAGTTTAACAATATTTCCTTGGACCACTTCTGAGAAGTGAAGCTTGGGGGTCGGTGATGGAGAAGATCTGGAAAACATAATATGAAAACATGATGTCAATGACCAAAGGCTCTATGGGGTTGGAGACGAATTGGGAGTATAGAACCTACAGACATTTTCATGGCGACCCCGCTAGGAGTTGCAGATGCTTTTCGGAATGGAAAGGTGGTGCTCCTGGAGCACGAATTTGATCCAAAACCCTGGAAATCTCAGATGTTTTCGGCCATGACGGATGCGACCAGCTTTTTGGTGGCAGCCAGATACTACATGAAGCTGGACCCACAGACCAAGAAGGACGCCTGGGGGTGGTGGGTACAGTACATGACGCCTCCAAAACTCCCCCAAAATCCCAAGAATGGTGTTTTCAAAAGCGGGCTATCTAAGCTGATTTGTTCTCACTTTGTTTCAAACAACTCCACCAGTTTCACGAAGAAATTGGGGATCACCGGCATCCGCCCCAACCGCCGGGCCGGCCCCCGCGTCCATCGCCCGCGACAAGGAATTCTTTCGGCCCAGCGCCTGTGGACTGGAAGCGGAGGTGGTGGAGCTGCCGGGCAAAGAGTGCGTGCACCTGTCCAAAGAGATGGCCGCTGGGCAGTGGGTAACCCGGGTAGCTACTCGTATGGTAGATCCAGGTATGAGATCTGGGGATAGGGGCCAATTGGAGCAGCTACGCAGCTACAAATTGAGTTTCCAACCACGGCCTGGAACACCCCCGTAGAGAAGCACTTCGTTTTTCTCCTCGATTCGTCGGCCAATTGGCAATTGCCAGAGGATGGCAGTTGATTTTTTTCCCAGAACTCCATAGATTAGATAGCCAGCCATGAATGAATGGCCAGTGCGTGCTATTGAAGCAAATCATGATCAAGATATGTCCAAAAGTAGAGGTGTGAATAAATGGATAGATCGGAGAGATCAGATTAGATTCCATTGGGTTACGCTAAATTAGATTAGACTTGGATTGGATTAGATCAGATTAGTTTGGCCTGCATTGGGTCGGATTGGATAGGCAGATGAACAAGCTAATGAATCAATAAACCAACAAATCAACAAATGAAGGAGCGAACGAATCAATGCATAATAATCAGCGACAAGTGTCCAGAGAAGTAAATCAATGTGCAACTATATCGTAATATCATGATGCTATATCCATGCAGACGTATATCCACGCCTCTCTCCCTCTCTCTACCTACCTCTTTCTATGTATATACCTCTCTTTATCAGACTGATGTATCTATATCTATACATGCATACTTAGCAAATACACCACTATCGATAGACATCCAGAAATCAATACGTAAACACACACACACAGTCACACACACACACACACACTAAATGTATGTACCCATTCATATGTATATATACATGCACACACACACACATACATCATCAATCATCATCATATATCTATGTGTTCAGCCGTTTCAATACGATACGCAGCCGTAGCTGTCGTTCAGAGGTGGAACGGCTCGGGGAGTGCGCGGCCCGGGCGGCTTGGCGTGGCTTCGATTGCCTGGCGCGGGGGCTGCTGCTGACGCTGCAGGCGGCGGAGCCCAGCTTCGAACCCGACGTTGCGCGGCTCCGTGGGATGTGGGGAAGCGACATGGGGAGTTCACCGGGAAAACCATGAGATTTCATAGCAAAATGGAAGCTTAACCGGCTCAACCCTGGATTTAGACATGTAAATTGAGATTTAAAGAGAAAACTAGTATTTAACCCAAGGAGAGTTGACAAAAAATGTGATTCAACTGCAAGAAGGGTGGTTGATTCCGTTCTAGCCGGAAGAAATGGAGTTTAAGAAGAACAACATGGACTTTAGCAAGAACAATGAGAATTTAACATGACAACAACAACAAATGCGATTTATAAAGACCTCACTTGCTCCAGATGGGGATGGGGATTTTGTGATGTTCAGATACGATATAGCGAAACTACGACATTTTCGAAGAACTGAGGTTGTGATTGATATGTTGGGAGAATATGAGGGTATGGCATAGTAATTTATTGATGTGGTGGTTTTTGGGATGGGGATGGGATATGAAAGGGGAGCATTTCTTTTGATTCATCTGTAGATTTTGGAGTACCAATTGGGGTATAAACCAATGAAGGTTGGGGTATGGTGAGGGGTCATTGCTCATGAGCTTGGACTATTTTGGGATGGGATTATTACCTTTTCTTGGCAATAGGACCCAGCAAGGGATTGGGTAATCAGACCTAGCATCCGAAGCTGGATAAATCGTATGGTTTGGAGGCTGGATGCCCATTGAACTCTGATATAGGAATGGTATGGCCTGTACGCATGCGATATTGTGCGATCCATGATTCTCATGTACAACACCAGCGGTATCACCTAAGAAAGGCTCGACCCGATGTAGATGTATCACCCATCAATCGCGCCGCTGCAAGCCGGATTCTTCAAGTATGCCGTTTTGCCTTTGCACGTTTGATGGGGTCAAACCCAATTTGGGCAGAACATTGGCAGGACATCCAGTAACTGGATGGGTTGAACCTGTCTCCCAGAACTGGTTGAAGGGAACATGTGCGGTTGAGTTTCCTCTATTTGGAAGCTAAAGCCATTGGGGAAATCGGTAAAACATCCCTTGGAATCAACCCAGAACCCCGACTCATGCGGGGGCAAGTGAGGTCTATGGTGACGATCAGGGCCACTTCACAGCGGGTGCTGGTCTGCTGGCTGCACCAACATAGATATGATGATATGAAAATCCATGGGTTTCCCAGTGAACATGATCTACTTTCATGGTAATCAAACCTGGAAATGGAAAATTCACTAATTAGTTATTAGATGTTCTTCCCACATAAATGCTGATGTATAGGGGGTTCCCATTGCCATGTTTGATTACCGGAGGGTACCTTCATGGCGAGTTTCCCAAAGCTTTCTGTTATTTTACCAGTAGATACTGGTACGTATCCAATGAAACCGGTTTCACTTTGCTGGTGGATATGGATGTCCCATGAACTTGTTGTCCGATAGCTGATTGATCTGATTGGTGGTTTCAAAGTTCAACATTCAACAAATCCGTCCGATCGCTGGGGTGATGACCCCGATAGGTCGAAACCAGCTCAGGTGTGTACAGGGACAAGCTGAAACCTCTGCTTGACAGCACTGATGCCGGTCACCTTTTAAGCATATTTTCCTACACCGGAGAAGGAGCTTGTATCGAGCATGTGGATCGAGGATTCATTACCCTTGTGACCAAGCTGCAGGAGCGAAGAACGATGTGTCACTGCTGAGAAAAAAGTGGCACCGAATGATAAGCCACCAATGGGAGTTGGTTTATATCGCAAGTTTTGTGTAAAAAGTTGGGGGTTTGTTGTCGGAAATCTTTTTTCTCCCTTACCATACTGTGCAGCCCAATTTCTTGAGCCCTTCCCATCCGCTTCAGCTTCCCGTGAGGCTGATCATCCACAAAAGTTGTAGAAATTTAGACCATCCAAAACCGACGACAAATTGTACATGTACATGGGTAAACGCGCCTGGTTTGAATTTAAGGCACTGGAAACTGCAGATCTTACCGATCTCGAAGATTTCAACCAGAAAAGCTGAGGTGACGAATACAGATGGTGCCCTACAGGTCCAAGATTCCCAAAGCAGGTGGCTGGATGTGCCCCAGACCAATGGCTTGGTCGCCTTTGCAGCTTGGATCCAAATTTCATAGGGGAAATGTCTGGATCAAGGTGCTGAAGAACATCTTCTCTCTTTTATTTTGATACCTATTCATCAAAAAACTACGAATAGACACCGAAAATGAAAGCCCTATTGGGTTGAACATGGACCAAGCTACTGTCCATTCTGAACAGTCGCTCTTTGCTTTTGAGGCTCTGTTTGATACTGTAAGAGGTTGAATCCTCAGAAACACCCACACCCAGGCGGGAAAGACCTTGGAGTTCTTGACTCAAGGCCAGGGTTTCAGGCTGGTGAGGCACCGCACGACTTGCACATCTTTTAGGCCAATTTCACTGGTTCCAAAATATCCCGAACAAAAACCTATCCGCTATCTATACTCAACAAATCTCAACAATACTGAACTAAATGATGCTCAACAAGTCTCAAAACAACTCACCCATACCATGAAAAGGCGACATACGGCCTCCCCAAGTATCCCCTGAAGGAAAGTACCCCGCGGTGCCGCATCGCATCGCACCGGGAAAAGCCACCGGGCGGGTGAGCTTGGCCTTCAAGCTACGAGCACCGCTGGCAGCGGAGCTGGTGCTGCGAAATGGAGACGTGACGACGGCCCGGGCGCTTGGGAGTTGGGGCATGGCCATGGGAGGAAAACCATCGAAAATTGGGCGCTAAACAGCCGTTAGATGTTGGACTAGGTGACTGAAACATGTTTACAAACATCTATCGAGGAGTTTCTGACTGGTGGATATTGGAAGCCGCAACTGAGGGTTATGCCATTTACAAATGGGTGTAGAAGCCTGGTTAACCACCTTGTACCAGCTGGAGTGCACATCGAAGTTGGGGCGATTTGTTGGTTTTCTCCCCACAGATGGAGGAGAAACAGTTATTTTGGTTAATTTTGGTTGATTTTCAGCCACCTTGGTTGGTTGAATTCCACTTCTTCGTTGGTTCAATCCCCAGTCGGAATATCATGGAATATCTCCGATCACAGCATGAATCTGTTTACCTCCTGCGTGTCAGAGGTTTTTCTTGGTAAACCCATGGCTTCCAGTGGATTTTTCCTTCCAGTGATGGATCGGAACCCGACATTTTACCCAATTCCTCACCAACTATGCCTATAACTCCAGGCAAAAAAATATAGGGAAGACCAACAACAAACGAAGGTTTCCATATATATTTCTACTAATGTCAACCAGCCCTTTCGGGGGAGGGTCCCCTTGGTACCCTGTCAAAGGGACCTTGAAAATGAAGCATTCCAGATTTTTCTATTGAAAAANTACTAATGTCAACCAGCCCTTTCGGGGGAGGGTCCCCTTGGTACCCTGTCAAAGGGACCTTGAAAATGAAGCATTCCAGATTTTTCTATTGAAAAACAATGGGTTTCAGCGGGGAGATCAAAATACAACAGATTCCAGGGCATTCTTTGTTGAGAAAAAACCAGGGGCCAGGGGCTAGACCCATTCACCGGAAATATTGATATGCCATGATGTATTTTGTTTCTTCCCGACATCGAT
>BGPT01000554.1:173161-199608 GCA_003297045.1 Symbiodinium sp. clade C Y103 | reverse complement strand
CTATAAATATGTTTTTATTATTCTTACTTTTATTCTTATTCTTATTGTTATTGATGATTATGTGATGAGCACAACAAAATGTTGGATCAAATGACGATGAGATTCCCTGAAGTGACAAAAAGGCTATTCTTCAACCGTTTTCCTGTTTTGTTTTGGTGTGTTGTTTTTGTTCCCCTGCTTTTTCCTTCCGTTACACTTCCTTTCTTTGGTGGCTGGATGGTGGCCAGCACTTTCTGCAAATTTCTAGGGTTTGCCTATTCAAATGGGCAAAGGGTTGCGGGTTATAACATGCAAATCCGATTCAGGTTTGATAGTTTCAGATGTTTGCTTCGGTTCTAGCTGCTCGCGTGTGAGTGCGATACCCCCTCCAATTTTCACAGCTGCACCCATTTGTGTGAGAACCACAAAAATCCAGATGCGAACCCAAAATCAAAAGGATAAAGCGAGGTGATCTATGTTTGTGCTCTGTTTGCGTATTTTACAATCGTTTCACTTTGTTCTATACGTGTAACAGGTTTTTGTTTGTTTTTTTTCCGCACCTGCATGCGTTAAATGCCATTGATGTGCCTTGTGGGCCTTTGAACAAATTAGTTCCTGTCTTCCATTGGCCTCTCTTCTTTTTGTTAATTTGGCCCCTCTTATCCGAGTTCTTCACATCAATCACCTATCACCCATCACTGGGCGCCATCTCTTTCCACATCAGCCGATGAATTCTAGATGAGTATTCAGATTTGATGGGTGCCCTGTATAGTCACCCTGCATGAGCATGAGCCCCACGCAACTAAGACCATTGAATTTCTGGAAGGAACAATCAGTATATGGTTGAATACTTTGGGTGTGCGAAGAGCTGCATCCTTCAAACACCTTTTTGCTTTAAGATCCTTTAAGCACCCGATCAAAGATTCCATTTTCAACTGCAACGTGATCAGNTGCTTTAAGATCCTTTAAGCACCCGATCAAAGATTCCATTTTCAACTGCAACGTGATCAGAAGATCAAGGCGCGCAAAAGCATGCAAAGACATCTCTGCGTGGAACCCTGATCTGCACTCAAGAATTCCTGCATTCCTCTTTGCTTCATGGATCACGCAAAGTGGTCGTGAAACAGCAGAGCTTGTCACTGAATTTCTCAATCGTTGAAGAATTGGTAAGCGCCCAAGTTTGACAGTTCGAAAATGGTTCTCAAAAATGAAGGTGACCACAGGAGTTCGTCAATGGAACAGGCAGTTCGTCAATATTGACGAACTGGTTCGTCAACGGGACCAAGTTCGTCAATGGTTCGTCAATAACCGCTGACGACCGCAAAAGTGCTTCAATGACCCAGAAAGTTCGTCAATGACCAAAAAGTTCGTCAATATTGACGAACACGTCTCGCACATTGACGAACTATNAGAAAGTTCGTCAATGACCAAAAAGTTCGTCAATATTGACGAACACGTCTCGCACATTGACGAACTATTGACGAACCAGTTCGTCAATATTGACGAACTTTCTGGGTTGTTGACGAACCTTTGTTGTCATCAGCAGTTATTGACGAACCATTGACGAACCATTGACGAACCATTGACGAACCATTGACGAACCATTGACGAACTTGGTCGCGTTGACGAACCAGTTNCATCAGCAGTTATTGACGAACCATTGACGAACCATTGACGAACCATTGACGAACCATTGACGAACCATTGACGAACTTGGTCGCGTTGACGAACCAGTTCGTCAATATTGACGAACTGCCTGTTTTGTTGACGAACTCCTGTGGTCACCTGTTTTTCTTGGGGAACCATTGGTGAACTTGGGCGCGTTGATAATCAGTTCGTCAATGAGGATTCAGTGACAAACTCTGCGGTTTTACGATGGCCTTGCATGATCTCAGGAAATGAGTAATCCTTCAAATTGATGATCATTTCTAGGGGCTTCTTTACTTGAGACACAGCCGACATTTATAAGTTGGTATGTTTAGGAAGGTCTTGGCATTTTCTATTGCTGTATACACTTGCCTGACATAGAAAATACATGAAAATACATATGTAGTTGTGCTCCAGGAGTGAAACCTGAAGATAGGAGAGGACACCACCGGAGACAAAATGCGGGCACACCAGAGATAGGTCCAATTAAAATTCTATAATACTAATGCAGTAATCCCTGCTAGGAAAGAACTTCCACGTGGCCTTGATCAATATGATCAATGTAGTTTGGCACATGATCATGTTGAGCCATGGCCCCAATATGGTAAAGTATGCATGTTGTGCGGGTCAAATTTTTGGTGCTTAGTCCTGGCTCGTTGGCTAGCTTAGGAATTTCAATCAAAATGTCTGACCTTGCCAAAACAAACTGCATGCTTGCTTTCTTTGATACTTGCAGTTCTATGAAGCCAGGCCAGCCCTGCCAAGATTCCCGAACAACCCCCCTAGCTGCCAAGTAGAAACAACTTTATTTGGACTCATCCAATCTTGTATATGTGCAAAAATTCAAGGCAGTGTGAAATAGTAGGCCTGGAACGCGTGATCCCAAAAAGCGGGGCGAGAGCATCGCTTTGCACTATGAAATATCAAGATCTTTCCTTGAAAACACAATGGCAAATCGATGCAAGCCTGAGCAGATGCCAACATAGAATCCTTTTTCAACCTTGGATAATTTTATGGTGGTCTGGGGGTAATTTTACTCTATAGTATTTTTTTTTCTTGCTTCGTATCTAGGAACAACAGGGAACAACGATGTAGGCTGGCTGCGGCTTGTCGACCTGCCTCAAAAATTATGGCTGCAGCCGCCCTGACTGCAAACCCGTTTGCACATTCAAAGCTCATTGCAAATCTGGTTTGGACTGGGTCAAATTCCACAATCTATGCTTGTGCTGTACCAGCATCCCAGTCCCTTGAAAAATGTATCAACAACCTTGAAAACCGGGATATTGATTTTGTGTTTTGGTCTAGACTTGGGTGGAAGAAATTTCGCGTGGGGCCAGAAATGTTGAAAATCTTCTTGCGCGGCTATGGTGCCAAAAAAACGTCATTTTTTCCGCATACTGCCTGGAACACGCGATTTTTATTGCTTCCTGCTTGCAACACAGCCACCCGTAAGGGACCCTTGCCCCGAAAGGGCTCGTTGACATTAGTANCCGCATACTGCCTGGAACACGCGATTTTTATTGCTTCCTGCTTGCAACACAGCCACCCGTAAGGGACCCTTGCCCCGAAAGGGCTCGTTGACATTAGTATATATTTCCATCAAAAAACATCAACCAAAAACGCAGAGATGTCAGGTGGGCCAGCTCTTTGAAAGCCACGTGGACGCCCTGGGTCTCTCCATCAATCAGCCGTCCACGGCGATCGCTTCCACGGCGACCGCTGGTGCCGTAAGCTCCTCAGTGGCCCGAGGGCACCAAGGGCACCATGGGCCCAGGGGGGGCTATGGAGAGGCGGAGGCGGAGCGTGGTGCCAAGTGACTTGGAGAATTGGAGGGGTGGAAGAAATGGAAGATCGATCTATCATGATCTGTCTCTATATATTCGGCATTTTTATAATATATGTTTTTGTGGGGATGGGTCAAAACCTGTTATATATATATATAGTATCAATTCTAATGGGATGAACATCCATTTACCAGCTATTTCGGGGTTCACTAGGTACCAGGGTTTTGACTCATAGCCATATGTGTGTGTATGTCAATATGGGTATATCTATATAATATTCGCAGAGCTGAGTATATACATATGTATTTACGTATTTGCTTATGTATGGATTTTACTTTTTCCAGGTTTTCATGTTGCTATACACGCAAAAAATCAGAATCAAATGTGCACACCCACGCATATTTTCCTTTGGCATACTTACATATATCTTTTCTTGATGTGATATCCATTGATCATCTCATTGCCACCTGCCACTTGTTTTTCTTGTCCAGTTCCAAACCTTTTGGGATTTCTGCCGGGTTTCTTGTGGGGTCACCATGACAGACCGTAGCAGGTTGGTGCACATGTTTCACCAGATAGATTTACTCAGGTTGCTGAACTATATTGATATTGTATGTATATATATATATATCTATACAGAGCTCACTATATCAAGAACATACAGGATATTGCCACATATCACATCAACCCTTTTTTGATGACATCAACGTTTTGTTGATAAAGCCACTATTTGCGTTAAATCCGACATTAGTTGGTATCACCCATGAATTTCTCGGATACGATAGACTCAACCGTGTCAGGGTAAGATGAACGCTGCCATTTGAGAATACAGTAGAATAGTAATTGTGTATCCACTGTTATCCTACAACTCAGCGATATAACTCATATTTCTAGTCAAACTTTCTTGATCCCATCTGGTTATTTAACATAGCCATGGAAAATCCCCGAACTAAATGGAGGTTTCGTTCGCTGGGAAAATCATCCAAAATTCGCCAGCTATTCCAGGGCTCCAACCTATCCAGGTTGGCCAACTCCGCGGGTGCCGTTACGGTGGTGCCGTTGTTCCAGTCCTGTGAGCTTCCGGCCTTCCTCGCCTGCAGGGCTGTGTGCCGAGAATGGCTGGGTACCTTGGTTACGCCGTTGGATGATTTGGGGTTTTTAAACATGGCAATGTTGTAAAACCATCACCAACCCCGAAATTGCAAGGGGTCATGTCTTCAGTAAGTGCCTTAAACAATGAAGAGAAACTATAGATTTAAATCGTAGGTTGAACATGGACCAAGATGAACCTAACTGCGCTAAAATGTATATAATCCTATCCCCCTATTCCCCCTAGTATCAAATGCCCTGATATGGACCCCACAAACAACAGATCCAATAGAAAATCAGGGTTTTGATTATGTGGTGTATAAACGATACATGTTTATTGTCAGGGCTATGTCCCATTTATTAGCTTCAAACGAGGTTGAATACTTTTTGGAGAGTGCATAGCAGGCAGCCACAATTTTAAACCATATTAGGGTATGCTTTATGATCCCTAAATGATGCAACTTATATAAGTTGGGGATAAGAAAAACCTATTGGTTATCACTGGTTATCTGATCACATCCCATAGCTGGAATACCAGAGAATGGCTGCAAGCCCAATGACTGGGTTACCTGGTACCCCGTTCACTTTTTGGTAATCTCATGTAGCTGCATACATGGGGTTTATTATTGGGTTCACCCCGTAAATGGGGCAGGCACAACAAAGGGGCCAGGCAATGTGGGGATTAATTGACATCTATATTCACCATACCCAGTTAAGAGTGTTTACCACCTACCCGTACGATAGGAGCCCCCCCACAAAAAAAAAAACCATCCTAAATCTGATTCGTGCCCCCTGAGGTTATTCAGACATGAGCCAGTGCTGGGTTCGATTCTGCATTCAGAGGGGCATCCCTTGGTTGCACAGACAGCTGGATTGGCCTGGATATTTCAGTGACTGGCAGCCCCTTGGTTCTAGAGCTAAGGTGCGAATCAAGTGTTCACGATCCAATTTCTGAGCTTTTTGAATCCTAACCTGAACATGTTCCTTGTCTTGATCATGCTGTGGACCCCATCATTAGGAATCCCAATTTTCACACATTTTCACGCAGTTGGCGTTTCCCACCCAGAAAAACACCACCAACATCTTAGTCAGCCACCGGCTGACGCCAAGGAAGAAGCTCTACATCTGGAGGCATCAGCCGAAGATCCGTGCGGTTGCGATTCAGAGCCCCTTTGCCATGTATTCCAACGTCCGGCCTCGACCCCCTGTGTGCAGAAGTCAGCGCTTCTCTGCGGCGATACGACAATGGGGGATGGCTGGCCACTGTGAGGTCAAGTTCTACCGGCCAGATGAAGGGCGGAAAACTGTCGATCTCGATCCTTTGGTTTGATTTAGATGTCATGGTTCGTGAAGGCATGGGGTATTTTGGGCTACCCTATCTTCAGACAAAACAATTTGTTTGATGGATTTGATCCAATTCCTCGATAATCGATATGTTTAATTTTCAGTTTGATGATGTGTTTGATTGATACTAGACATGATCGTATTTGGCTGGCTCATCGGTGGTAGTTGCTTTTCTCTGCAAGGCGGTCTGAAACATACACTGTTGGAACTCAAATCTTCAACTTACAATCAATACAGTAATTCTTCAACTTGGAGGGCCCTAGTGCGTGCAGCATGATTCTTGTGGCCAGATGTTGCGATTCCACCAGTGATACCTATGGTGACTTGAGGAGTGCCTCGGTGTTTGGGATGGGGTGCTGTTGCGTCAGAGCCATCTTCAAGAGAACATCGATGAGGTGGAGTTCAGTCGCCATGGAGGGACCACCTGGGATCCTTTCCTGGGAGAGCTGAATCTCAGCGACCAGATCTTGTTTCATATCGTCATGAGAGGCGACTGACGGCCCTGCAGAGGCCACCCGCGCCGAACGCGGCAGGTCCGAAATGGGCATGTCGGAGAGAGAAAAGGGCAGACGGGTCCGAAGGGGGGCTGTTGCCTCGAAGTTGCGACAGGGAGCTAGTGGCTCGTACCCTCTTTGTTGAAGCCCAACAGCCTCTTTCGGTAGTGGAGTACGGGAATCACTTCATGTGGATGTCCTCAAGCAGGTACCTAGTGGAAGGCTTCTTTCTCGAGCTCCTCTGTAACCCCGAAGTTCATTTGGTGCAGCCCAACCCGGTTCGCCAACCTTGACATCACACCATCAGGCGAGAACTCCTCAGACCCTGCCGGCCATATCAGTGGTGTCTCGGCGGCAGCTTGGTCCCTGGCCTGGGGATGATCTGCTGCCCCCTGAGGCGGCCAAGAAGGCAAGAAGCAGGAAACGCCAGGCGGCTGCTTGATGTGGGCACCGATTTCCGGCGTTTTTGTGTTTTACATCACACATTATCATATATTATCATTATCAACTCTTGGATGCCAAGTCATAGGAAATCACCAGCAAGAAATGGCATGGACACTGTTCCCCCCAGCCCAAGGTCACTGTAACCTTGCAAGCCCAGCAGGTCCCAACATGTTCCAGCTTGCCGGACATGAAGCGAAACTCTTCAGGAAACCCCAATATTACCTGATACACACAGATTATACGGACATTTCTTATACTTCAACTATGCATTTTAACATATTTTATAACTATATTTCACGATGAAAACAGGTAACATATGTAAAAAGCTATGGGTTTCCGGCAGATTTTTCCCCATTTGAACCATCGCCAATGCGAGGCTTTGACCTTTGAAGACGGCCACCACGGCCATGGCAGCCATGGAGGCCATGGAGGCCACGGTCTCACAGCAGAGAGCTCCAAGACGGACCTACCGAATGACTGGCACGCCGGTCAGGCCGGGTGCCAAGTGCAGCTGGGGATGGCTCCGACCCCAAAGCTTCTCCGCGGGGATGAAAGCCATCCAAAGCCATCCATGAGCGCCAGCTGTTTCGGTGTTCACCAGGATGACAGGTTATTCAGCTGACTCGGTTTGGATTTGCAGTGAAGGATGAGACAAAGTTTTCGGATGTTTATATCCCAGAATTGATTCAAGGCAACATTTCCAGGAACCACCTGATATTTGAACATATTTGCTGGCCCCATATTATGGGCTTCCAGTCAATTTTCAACATTTTTCCCTTTTGCCCATCCCTACTAGTTTTGGCTCTGACGGTGGACGCGTATAGGACATGTCCTTGCTGAGCGTCCTGCAGAAACGGCACCAGACCCTACCCTCGGCAGAGATTGGAGGGGCGCCTGAGCCGGGAGAGGCCGGAGATCTCAGAAAAGGAGGGTAGCTGTTGGGACATCACTGGGATCATGGAGAGTTGCGGGGTTCACCAGCCAAAAGGAGGTAAAGCCATCGGTTTCACCAGCAATAAGGTTCCATATTTATAGGGATGTGATGGGGACACTCCTTGGATACACAAACCTGGCTGGAAAACGCTGGAAAGTCATAGTTGATTTTCCACACAGACTAAATATAAGGGGGTTCCCCATCACTGCATTGCATTTGATTTCCAGTGGATCCAAAAGCAGATAGGGATATCGTCCACAAAATTGGGGTCAGAACTGCCAAGAGAAACATGTCATCACCAGATGGATTAGGGATACCCACGCCAAGTGCAGATGAACTGACACTTCAGAACCCAGACATTTTCAGCCGACGATGCATCCCCAGTTGCTGATGCTGAATCGCTGTGATTACCCAAACTAAATGGGGGTTTCTCATGGTTATCCACGACCTGGATGATTTGGGGGTTGATTTGGGAAACCTCCAGTCATGGTATTTCAACCCGTCATGGTAGGCGGGTTCCCACATTAGATTACCAGAGGGTATCCCGAGCCAAGGTCAAGTCACCCCGTCGGTTTCAAGGCCGCAGGAGCCTCACGACAGGAGCCCGTGAGAAACGTGTCGACGTCTCAAAACCTGCTCAAGCCCCTGAACATTTTACCAAGAAACTTAGGGCTAATACTGGGCATATTCATAGGGATGTGATATGGTGTGATAGGATATTGAACCAAGAAGTACCAGATTCTGGGTGAAGATCCATTTGGCCAGCCAGTGCCAGCCAATTGGAGGTGAACGGAGGGGTGTTTGAGCGGTTTGACCATACCTAATTGGGAGATAAATCATGATCAAAACGATGCAACCTGGGGGATATGACACGGCCAAAGACTGGGGAATGAACGATCAGAAAAGGAGGGCATGACATATACAGTAGAGGGAACCTTAATCAATTCAATCTGGGATAGATAGAAGCAACGAGATCAAATTAAACACAATAAAGTGAGGATAGTAAACCAACAATTTACAGCAGTGCTGATGCTTCAAGCAAACTGGGGATACCATTGTATCGTTCAAACGGAAGAAGCAGACGAAGTACGGGGAGTCAACACCATTGAGTCATTAAGATTCTTACTAGACGGGCAGTCCGAGGGCCAAGGTAAATCACGCCGTGGGGCCATGTAGTGAGGATGATGCAGATGATGCGGATCATGAAGCTGAAAATGAAGGCAAAGATGAAGGTGAAGGCGGAGGTGAAGGTCAAGGTGAATAAGATGACGATGATCATGAGGTTGATTAATGATTACTGTAATATACTGTAATGATATGAATCTTGATGAGCTTTCCTTAATCCGTGCCCTCCTTCCTTTTCCCTCCTTTGGAGGACCTGCACGGCTCAGTGGGGGACGAACAGTTCCCAAGATGAGCGTGAAACAGTTTCTGGAACTCTTGGAGGCGACCGAGAATCCACGGCCCAACTCTTCAGGCGGGCTTTGTTTCAGTAGCGCAGAACTGCTTGACGTAGAGAGAACCCAAACGGCGCCAGGTCGGCCGGGAGAGGATCCAAAACGGCAGGAATATGTCGGCGGCTCTCAGTTCAGGGGTCAGCCAGAGCATTTCTTCCTGTTTCATCCGCATGAGTCAGCGGCTGATCAATTGTTCCATCCATGTTTCAGGAGAGTGACATAGCTTCGTGGGAAGCAATGTGACTTCGTCAACCTCTGTCAATAGTTCCACTGAAGAATTGCTGATCACCAGCCCGTTTGGTGGTACCAACGTGTCGAATTTGTGATCGACAGCTCCAGCCCAAGCCTGACGTAGCCTGACTCCAGTGATGTTGGTGTCTTTTCAACTTAGGTCTGTGCAAAGGCCATGAACAAATTGGATGGCTGGTGCAGTCACTTCTTTTTTCCCGCCATGGCTGGGTGATATTCCCAAGTTCGTTGGTATCAGATCAGGTCTATCACGTCTATCACCTCTTCACTCTGATTTCTTCACTTTTTGCCAAATTGTTGCAAGAATCGTTCCATCTTGAAAGGGAAGACACATTTTCAATGGTGACACTGTAACCATGTGTAGCCATGTGTAGCCACCGGACCAGTTCCGGTTTTTCCCTCCCATGACCTGGGCTGATCCTCCCGGTGCGAAGGTCCTCCTCGAGAACCTGGTGCCACCCGGTGCCCACGTCTCAGTGGCCAAGGTGCGAGGTGCCGAAGAGCCTCGGCAGCACCCCACTGGGCTGAGGGAAATGATACCACGAATGTTGGTGGAGGTTGTCATCATGCCATGTGTCACACGTCCCAAAATTGGATAAGACAAGGAAAAAAAAATGCTGTATTTCAGCCACAGTCAGGTGATTTTCCCAGAGACCTATGGCATCCTATGAGGGGATGGGACTCCAGGGGCTTTGGACCCCTACGTGTTTTTTTCCCACAACCATTGGACCATACACTTGAGAAAATTGAGGATGGTACTGAGCCAAGATAAGTGCGGATTTCTGGGGATACTTGTGGATTTGCATGATGAAAGCTCACTAGCATTGGGAACTGCAGAGTAGGGTACAGTACCTGATTCGAGCTTCATTGTCACTTTTCAGGATTTTTTGCAGGATGCCACGATTTGGAGAGACACACACACACACACAAACACACACTCATGCATACAGGCTTCTTGAACACGTTGACATGTTCATTGTTAACTTGACTCATTTTCAGCTTCTGTCATCCGAATGCCTGTGAAGAAGCTAAGCTACGTGTCAACTTTTCAAGTGAAGCTGCAACAGCGCCTGAAGCTAAGGATCAGAAGGAAGTTGTCCTCAAAACTATCCGGAAAGGTTGGTTTGTTACCTTAGCTCCTTGGAATTGATGTGAGCCAGCATGACAATAGCACCGGGAACAGTGGAATGAGATGCTCCCCCCAAAACTCTACTCGATACCAGATGATACCAGTGAGCACCTTCAATTAGACTTGGTCAAGATCATTGTGTTGGCACACGCAGAGTGATGGCGAATAGGTTCCCCGAAGGCTTACTGATTGCATGCTTCCATACGCGCTTCCCAGACAGTGAATTGCAGCCTGCCTGTTCTGGGACATGCCGCGCCCAGAAGGGGGCATGGGCCCAACAATGGGGGGGGAAGGCGCTTGAAAGTTGAGCTTCAGTTATTCACCTTGATTTCGTCGTGTCGCCGTGCCCCTTTTGGCTCAGTACCTTGGCTGGACGATGGTCCAGTTTTCCCAATGGCTCATGCCCGTTGGAGCCAGGTGCCCTTTGCGACTGTGCACCACTATGAGGACGACGATGATGAGGTGCCCCGCAGGCCACAGATCCAAGCTCCCAGGGACCGTGAGCAGTCCAGGTTGAGCAGGTCGATCTGGTGGCCAGGGGCAGTGGTAGCTGCTGTGGCCGTGGCCGTGTGCCTATCCATTTGGCAACTCAGCAGCCAGACGAATCACTCCGGCGGTGCTGAAGCGCACCATGGGGACTTGCAAGAAAAGCAGGAAGTGCCGCCGCCGGGCTCACAAGGAGGTACCTTGGAAGTGGGGCCCGGATGCCCTTCGGCTTGCGGTAGCTTTGTGGCCTGCACCTTGAGTGTCACCAGTCAAAACAACAATCTCCCGGTGGAGTTTTGGCTTGCAAATATATGTTGCACATTCTTTTACTATTTACTTTCCTTTCCCTCCACCTTTTTGTGCCCTGAAACGTGGCTATTCCGAGGAGACGTTGCAGAACCAAGGGTTCTTCCCCCTGAACCCCAATATCGAACCCATCATCTCCTTGACGCGGCTGTTCAACAAGCAGATCACTCCTTTCGTGGCCTGGATCACATCTCTTAGAATCATAGAAACCCTTTGTATAGGTCATCATTTGATGCCTTCTCTGGCTTATGTCTGAGAATTTAGATTTATTGTTTTCACTGCAGGAAACTCTTAGAAATGATGCAAGTTTTGTCGTGAAGGGTGGCCAAGTTGAGACATGCAGACACTGATTTGGTGATCACTGCCTGGAATTTTGTTTAGAAGGCTTATTTTGATATCCAAAAAATCCACCGATAGGCACAGAACATTTTTAGTTTTTTTTTTAGTTTTTTTGTATTTTCTAGTTTTTTTTTGTGTTTTAGTTTTTTTTAGGTTTGTTTAGTCTTGTGCAGGGGGAGTGAGGCCACCAGGAAAACCTATAGAAATCCAAAGAAACCTTGCATTAATGATTGTATATAGCTTATCAACTTTCATTGGCAATAGTGAGATGTTCAGGGAGTAGTCCATCAACAATGCAAGAGTTTATTGAATCAACATGAGGGTCCAGAATTGGGAAGAGTGGACAGCAGCAGGGAAGTGATGGAAATCCCTATTGTTGGGACAGAGCAGGGGTGCAAGGAAAATAATAGAACATAATAGAACTATTTTGTGGAATTTAGATGAATTTAGTGGAATTTAGATGTCTATAGGGGTCTTTGGATTTCTATAGGTTCCTAGGGGTTCTTTTGGTTGTAGATATTGCAGTGCATTTTGAAAAGAATCTATCAGATGAAGAGGGTAACAAAGGGTTTGTATGATAGAAGCCCGGGTGCTTGAGGTATTTGTGACGTGAACTGCGTACTCTAGAAGCTGTAGGTGGGTGTGTTCACAAAGACTAGGAGATTCTCAAGCGCATTCAGAGCGAACAATCTCCATAGGCCCAACAAGTTGGAAAAACTTCGAAGTCACTCTTCCTACAAAGCATGGTATTTCCACGGATTTTTTTTAAAGATATATTTGACCAATTTTGGGGTTATACAGTGTATTTTGTCCGGACTTGTATGTTCCTGCATGGGTACCGAGAGGAACGTACAACCGGCAGCTCTTTTCTGGGTCTTGGTTTGGATTTCACCCTCTTCTCTTCAAATCTCCAAGCCTGGTCCAACAGATTCATAGGACATCACCTCCTAAGTTAGGAAGTGAGTTTTTTTTTTGTGAAGGAGATATCCCCAAGTCACCCGGGTTCTAAGGTTTCTGGAAGGACCTCTCAAAAGCTTACCCTTCCCACAGAGATGATTCACCCAGGTCCCAGAGTTCCAATGTCCCGACACCGAGTGCTTCATTCCGAATCTTGGCGGAAAGAACAATTCCCAAGGGCGGAAGAGACTCATTTCACGTCCCAGAAAGTGGTAATATCCATGGTGAAGCCAGGGAAAAAAATGAGTCAAGTCATTGTGATTGTGATTTTCGGGGAGATATGCTTGGCCAGTAAATCCGAGTCGGGCAGGTGGACGTCTCCTCCAAATCTTCCACAATTGTCTCATTTGGGTCCCTGATATTTTGCAATTTTCTCCACATTTTTCTCGCTTTTCTGGAAGGATGCGTGCTTTTTTTAACCAACTGACAGTGGTCGAAACCGGGTCAAGCTGCACCACCTGTTGAGGTTTGCCTTTGTGGGGGACGACTTCTGCGACTGCCCTGTGACCTGTGCTGACGAAACGGGAGTCCATTCCTGCGAAAGCTGTGGAGTGGAAGGCACCGCGCTGACGCAAACTGGTGCGAGCTGCCCAAGTTTCTGGACGTAACAAGGGGCAGTGGCGTTGGGGAAATGCCGGAAAACCATTGGCATTGGGCATCCCATTTTTTGGGCAGTGGTTGCGGTGGTTGTGAATACGGACATGAACATAAACTGAGCTCTTTCTTGGAATAGTCTGATGACTCAGAGGAGGTTCTCAGGTTTCAACAGGGGTCTCTGTCATTTCTTGAAGTTCGGCTCAAAACAGGTGGTGAAAACCGGGTTGGCGCACATTGGTGGATGGTGATATGATCGCACACCCATAGATGTACCCAACAGTCAAGTCACGCCCCCCAAATTTTTAAACACACCCAATGAGGGAACCCCAAGTGCTGAGGCACGTGTGGATCTTTGAATGTCGCTGGCTTGCGCTTGGCTATTTTTCTTTCGGGGCTTGGGACACAATCAAAGTTACAACCAAAAATCCAGAAAGGCATAGAACAGCAATCTAAGTTACAATATTTTAGAATTATTTTGGTCGGAATTTATTAATTCTATTTTTTTTTCTGGTTGCTATACTTGATCATAGTGATCCGCACTTGAGTAGCTTGTTTTGGACTTGAACCTTCCGTTCTAAAAAGGGTCAGAAACATGTTGAAACATGTTAACACATGTCAACATGAGAGTCATTTGATGCCACCTGAGTTCAAGATGATTGTAGACGTTTGGGAATCCAGCTCCTGATTTTGGGGGTCCAGAAAGAAGAACAACCCTTGCGATGGTTAAGCTCAATAAGCCCAACAAGCCACCAACAAATTTACCAGACATGGTTGGCTCAAACATGTAAAAGTTGACCATAAACATTCGTACCGCACAAGGCGGTGGCGGAAGTTTCAAAGATAGGAAACCTATAGGAGAGGTGGGTTGTTCTGATTCATGGATGGCAAAGCGAGCTGATGGACCGAAAGTTGGTTGATGTCCTGAGTTGTTTTTTTTTTCTCTCTCTCTCTCTCTCACTCTCTCTGTGTCTCCTTCTCTCTGTCCCGTTCTCTCTGTGTCTTTTCTTCTCCTCTCTCTCTCTCTCTCCCTCTATCTACCTATCTATCTATCTGTCTATCCATCTATCTGTCTGTCTACCTCTCTGTCCATCTATCTATCTGACTATCTATCTTTCTGTCTATCTATCTGTCAGTGTATCTATCTATTATCTATCTAACTAACTCTCTGTATATCTGTCTGTCTGCCGATCTGGCATTCTAACTCTCTGTCTATCTGTCTGTCTAACGACCTGGCTATCTGACAATCTATCTATCTATTTATCTATCTATCTATCTGTCTGTCTGTCTGTCTATCTATCTATCTATCTATCTATCTATCTATCCATTTCTCTTTCCAAAGAAGCAAGTCTGCGAGACTTCCTCAATCCTTGAACTTGACAACATCAAAAACGAAGCAATTCGGGGACGCTTCCCTTCAAAAAGGGAAAGTTGAGAGCAGAGCTGACGGCCTCGCACCAATGCGTTTTGCGATTTTTTAACTCCATCTCTCTAGAGTATTGCGCTGCCATGAAAAAGTGAGGCCAGGTCATACGAAGTGCCGCATCTGTCATGCAAAATAACCTTGGCAAAGCTAAAGATGTGATGTTCCAAAATGCAACCTACAAGTGCTTCGAACATGTGGTGCTTTTACCATTTTCCCTTCCAAATGTGCTTCGTGCCACAGCCGCGCGCACTTTTTGAAACATCTCAACTTCCAAAAGTGCCCCGAGCATGAGGTGTATTTCGCATTTTGACTTCGAAATCTGCTTCGCGCCACAATGGCGTGCATTTTTTTATCTCTCATCATCTGACCAGATGGCTCCGCACCTGCCCGGAGCCCCAAAACATTGGAAAAACACTGTTTCGCCACTTTTCTACCTTTTCGCACCCCTGGATCTTCTTTCTGCCGATTCTTTCTCTTCTGACTCTTTGTCTCCTCTGACTCTTCCGACCTCCGCTTTTCCATCTTTCCGTATTGTCGGAAGTTTGACTTCTAAACTTCCTTCGATAATATCAATAGCAAAACCAACTTCTTTCCTTTCAATTTTTGAGAAATTCTAGCTGGGGCCTAAGACTTTGGATCATGTTTCCTTGGTTTCTGCAGGCGAACGAGATCACCTGCCTGGGTGCCGGGACGGGGCAGATTTTCGAATGCCCCGGGACATTGTGTCAGATCTCAGCGGGCTTTCTGAACGATGGGAGGTGTGACTGTCCTGATACCTGTGCCGATGAGGATTTTTGGGATTGTTCCAATTGCTCATGCCCCAGCATCTGTGGCGTGGCTGTGTATGGCTGTGACGGCAGCGGAGTCTTCGAGTGCCCGCTGACCACGAACAATCAGAGTTGCAACCTGCCCGGAGAGCGGGAGGGCGATGGAATTTGTGATTGCCCAGAGACTTGCGGCTCGGCTCAGCATGACTAGATCCCTAATCGCTTGGATGCATTTTCATCTTTTTTGGCTTTGTTTTGTCCCCATCAGAATTCGTTTCTTTTGGTGTGTGGAATGATTCCAAAACCTGCTATCTATGTTCCTCCCAAAATGGATAAATGTTTGTTGACAGGCCGCTTTTCAATCAATTTGAATAAAATTGAATAAATAGATGAATGCTTGACATCAATCTTGCTGCGCATCATTTCTTGTAGCGACACAATCTTGTGATTGTTGTCTAATAGTTGCCTCCCTTTTTTGGCATTGAAATGACACCTATTGAATCCCCGTCAGAATTTCCACTACAGAATGCTTGGCCCCAAGGTTTGCTATAGACCCTTTGGGAAGCGTTTTTTTTGTAGTCCTCTGTGACGTTGTGCAGGGGTAGGTTGTAGCATTCCCATTTGATAAGACAGTCAGATGGAGGTAAAAAACCGAAACAATAGTTTGTAGCAAGGAATTTTGACCGATGTTAAAACAATGTTTTTTTCTCGATTTCCTGAAATTTTCATAGCGTTCGGGATTGGGGTCCGCTAAACGTTTTTCGCACCGATACACCGATACACCGATTGCCGTGCGCGCACTGATGCACCGATACACCGAATGCCGTTCATGTATTTGGGGTTTGTTGAGGGTTTGTTTAGGGTTTGTTTAGAGTTGGTTTAGGGTTTGTTTAGGGTTGGTTTAGGGTTTATTTAGGGTTGGTTATAAGGCACCGTAAACACAGCGACCGGCGTAATTGCGTATCGATCGGCGTAACGGCCTATCGGCGTAAATACAGCGATCGGCGTAGCGGCGTATCGGCGTAAACACAGCGATCGGCGTATCGGCGTATCGGCGTATTTACGGATACAGACCCCAATCCCGAACACGCTGCAAATTTTACAATTGCAGTTTGTTGTGGTATTCATAGGTCATAGCATATGAAAGAACATGAGCGTTCATATGTCTTCATGACCATTTTGTAGCAAGACGTTTGGAATTTCCCTCATAAAATGTTAGAGTTTCGGTACTAGGAGAGGTGAGCATCGTTTTACATTTGCCTGTTGCAATTATATTCAATATTTGCTGCAATTTCAATGGTGAGAGGACTTGCGCTGGGATTAATTCCTATGCTCTCGACCCATTGAAATTGCAGGTAACCATTATTGGTGCGCCGGCAATTGTGGAAGAGATGCACGGCCTTTCACTCTTCACTTGGGAAATCTTGGGAATACAAAATACAAATGTGTGGCCAGTGATGTTTGTCAAAGCCATTTCGCCATATTTCGCCAATTTTTTTTGTGATGAGACATTCTTTACCAAACCATTGGTGTCTTGGTCAGGCCAAAGGTTTTCATCCACAGAATCTTGAAAAAGTTAACGTGTTGTTGTGGAAAAGCGTCCATTGGGCAACTAGTAAATGAACACGCTGCCAATGCGCAACCATTTTGTAGACACTGGGGGGTAGGCGCCCAAATTTGTAGTGGCAGTGTTGTTGTGGAAAAGCGTCCATTGGGCAACTAGTATATGAACACGCTGCCAAAGCGAAACCATTTTGTAGACACTGGGGGGTATGCGCCCAAATTTGTAGTGGCAGTGTTGTTCTGGAAAAGCGTCTTGTCTTGGTCAGGCCAAAGGTTGTCATCCACAGAGTCTTGAAAAAGTTAACATGTTGTGCAAAAGCGTCCATTGGTGTCTTGGTCAGGCCAAAGGTTTTTATCCATAGAGCCTTGAAAAAGTTAACGTGCTGTTGTGGAAAAGCGTGCAATGGGCAACTAGTATATGAACACGCTGCCAATGCGTAACCACTTTGTGGACACTGGGGGGTATGCGCCCAATTTGTAGTATCAACGGGGGATATATATATATATATATATATTAATATATATATATATACAATATATCAACACTTTGCCCATGCGTAACCTGTAATTGAACTCACTGCCAATGCGGAACCAGTATATGAACAGGCTGCCAATGCGTAACCATTCTGTAGATGGTCTTTTCAAGAGCGTGTTAGCAAACCAGCGCTACAAGGTGCCATTGGGAAAAATGGGTGATGATGTTGGATGTTGAACATGACAGATGGAAAGTCACTACAAACTACCCAAGGTCTTTATGTTACGCTTCAATGATTCTTGCCGAAGATTTAGGCAACTTGTAGTAGACCTACTTTTTTGAGGAGTTGGCAGATTGTAGTAAAAAAAATCATTGGGCCCCCTAGTTTGTAGTAAATTAACCCCATGCATCTTGGTTTATAGTCCACAAACTGCGGACCCAATGTCACTCGGCCAATACCAGCGGGGATCCTTTTGATCTATACAAACTTAGCCATGTTGATGTCATATCCCTGGCATTTGGTTGCTGATATATCTCTGGCAGTATCCCATCAACTGTCTCCTTATCCTTGCCTTATACCGTCATTATTGATAATCCCCATGTGACATATATATTTTTAGGACACACCCTTACAAAAACATATCAAACACATGTTGGTGATGCTGAAACAGTAGACAAGGTTCTTTTTGGTTGCTGGTTCTTTACATCTTCGCCTTGTCTTTGAACTATTGTATAGCTCGGTATGTCTCCGTGACCTATGCCCACTATAGTTCCATGATAGTTACTATATAGATTGTAGTTACAATCTGTTGATGCTCAATGATATTGAAGAAAAAGGGCATCTCGACTTTCAGTAGATTATATTTATATCATGGAACTATATTATTTCATTCTATTCTGTCTATAGTTCCGCTTGGTCTGTATCTCCTGCAATGAATTCATACTATAGCACCGCTAGCTGATTTAACCTACGGCAACCACACATGGCAGTGGAAAATCCCTCATTTCTAGTGGGCTTTTCAGAATAGAAACTTCCATTAAAAAAGGGATTTCCCAGTGAGTCATGTTTCATTGCCCCGGGCTATTGCCTTACAATCCCGTTACACATCATGTCATTCTCTTTTTAAAAACCCTACTTTACCGCTGTAGCTCCATCATCATACATGATAATGCCCAGCTGTAGATCATTCCCGGATGGGAAACCAGCCAGGTTTTCCACTTTTTTTGGAGCAGTTTAGCTTAGGGTAAGATCATTTTGACAGGGAAATCCCACGATTCAGCTCGATGAATTTTCTTATCAAATCTTCCATGTACATATAGATTTAGATGGTTTCCAGGATTTTCCTATGATTTTCCTATGGTTTTCCTATGGTTTATAGGTATGAAAATCCCACGACAGTGACAGGTGCTGATGAACTCGAAATCAGCGACGGCAATGCGAACTGTACCTTTTGTCGCTGCCCCGTCGCCTGTGGGCAGGACATCTCGCCATTGGGCGACTGTTTAGAGGAGGCGACCGGTCAAGTGCTGCATGACGCCACTGAATGGTCGTGTATGATCATAAGAAATAAATGTATATATATATATATATATGTATGTCTGTATGTAATGTAATGGAATGGAATGTAGGGTAAGGTAAGGTAAGGTAAGGTAAGGTGATGTGATGTGATGTGATGTGATGCAAGTATGTACGTATGTATGTATGTATGTATGGATGGATGGATGGATGGATGGATAGATGGATGGATATATGGTATGTATGGTATGTATGGCAGGTATGGTATGCATGGATATGCATGGTATGTATGGTTTGTATGGTATTTATGGTATTTGTGGTATGTATGTAATGCATGTAATATATGCAATGTATGCAATGTATGTAATGTATGTAATGTATGTAATGCATGCAAAGTATGTAATGCATGCAAAGTATGTAATGTATGCAATGTATATAATGCATATATGTAATGTATGTATGTATGTATGTCTGTGTGTATGTATGTATGTATGTATGTATGTATGTATGTATGTATGTATGTATGTATCTATGTATGTTAGTTATGGTATGTATGTATTGTAATGTAGTGTAATGTAATGTAATGTAATGTAACGTAACGTAACGTAACGTAATGTAATGTAATGTAATGTAATATATGTATGTATGTATGTATGTATGTATGTATGTATGTATGTATGTATATATATGTCAGTACGTCAGTAGTGTATCTGTGTGTGTATGTATGTATGTAATGTAATGTAATGTAATGTAATGTAATGTAATGTAATGTAATGTAATGTAATGTAATGTTAATGTAATGTAATGTAATGTAATGTAATGTATGTAGTAATGTAATGTAATGTAATGTAATGTAATGTAATGTAATGTAATGTAATGTAATGTAATGTAATGTAATGTAATGTATGTATGTATGTATGTATATATGTACGTACGTACGTATGTACGTATGTACGTATGTACGTATGTACGTGTGTACGTATGTACGTACGTACGGACGTATATAGCGTACATACGTAGGTAGGTAGGTAGGTACGTACGTACGTACGTACGTACGGACGTATATAGCGTACATACGTAGGTAGGTAGGTATTGTAATGTAATGTAATGCAATGTAATGTAATGTGATGAAATGTTATGTCAAGTTCTGTCATGTAGTGTCCTGTTCTGTTCTGTCATGTCATGTTTTGTTATTTTATCTAGGTGTGACATACATAGATATATACACACATATATGTTTCCATGTGTACACATATCTACATATCTCCATATTTACATGTGATTGTATATAATCATGCATCATATCGTATGAAGTGACCCTTTGAACCGCAGATGAAACCTGGAGGCCTCCTACCTGAACTTTCCGCAGTATATTTGCTCTGATGGCTGCCCCATCCCCGACGACTACCAGGACTCCATTGGTCCTATGGGATGGTTTACTGTTTACTTCAACTTTTTATATTCATTGACTGCTGAGTTGGATGGTTGACTGCTGAATTGCGACGCTGTGCAGGTTCCAACTGACATGCATCATGCATCATGCATGCACACATGCGCACACAGTATCACGCATTACATTGTTTGCATTGAAGTGTGTGGCATGACATTGCATTGCGTTGCATTACGTCGCACTACACCGAATGACATGACATGACATGACATGGCACTGCATGGCGTGAGGTTACTGTAGATAAGAAAGAGAGAGATGAGATAGATTAGACAGATTGGATTGGATTGGATTGGAATGGATTGGAGGTTTGTTCAGATAGATTGGATTGTTTAGATTAGTTTATATTGAAGTAGATTAGATTAGATGGGCAGATGATCATGGGTTGACTTGGATGACGATATCATCATTCAGTAGATGAGATCCGATGAGGCTTATGAGATTAGAGTAGATCAGATTGAATTAGACAGATAGATGTGTGGATAGATGGAAAGATGAATAGATAGACAGACAGTCAGACAGACAGACAGACGGAGAGGATACGATGGAGTAGGATCCGTAGAGATTTTTAAGATTTGATTCTACGCGATTCACAGATGATCGACAGACAGACAGGCAGGCAGGCGGACAGACCAGACAGACCTGACAGATAGACAGACAGGAAGATAGACCCATCCATAGATAAATCTATCCACACATGAATCAATGAATGCATTCAAGCGCGCATGCAAGATCACTCAATGGATCGGTCGAATGAAAAGATTCATAGAGCAGGACGTATGTATGATCCGACATTTCAATCCATTCGATTTAGGTGTGTTTCATTTTGTTGCCCTTCATTCCAGTACATTTTCAATATCTTCATTACAGTGCGCTACTTTAAACTACATGGTCGTGGTGCTTCGGCCACATTCATGGGTGTATCTCATTGCATGATGTTGTTTCAAAAGCAACATTTGCCGTGTTTTGTCGGACACAATGGAACAGGCAACATTTTCTGAAAGTTGTGGATGTTTCATGGTTGTTTTGAGAAGGGGTCCCGCATTTTGTCTCTTGTAAACAGAATCACCAAACCCAAAGATCTTCAGTGTAGCCTTGCCCAAAGCTTCATTTGTGCGATGATTTGTGTCATCGGTCCCAGAGTTTTCTCGCGTGGGTGATGAGCAATGTCATCATAATTATCAGTGAAAGATGCGTGACAAAACTGTTCTAAATTGGTCTGACTTTTTTCAGCACAGACATGACAACGCCAAAGCCACTGAAGACTCAGCTGTTCAACTTTGTGGTTCGTGGCTGAGCGGCTATGTCTGGGAACCGGTTTTTGAGTGTCAACCACCAACCATCCATGATCAGTGAAACGGCATCCTTAGAGCCGAGGCAAAAAAGATACAGATCCAACGCCACTTTGTGTTGAAGCATGTGTCCACATAAATCTTACATACAGCAAATAAAAAAACATCCATGCATGTGAAATCCCACCCCAGCCAATGCGGCACGTAGAAGCAAGTACATACGCAGCAGAACATGAACAGTGTTAGCCCACCCCACCCCACCAACCCCCGTGCGTGACGCAACAGGAAATACATGCGCAGCGAAACACACACGCCAAATTTTTAGCCCACCCCACCCCACCCAACCCCAATCAACCCCACCTTTGCGTGACGTAAAAGCAATCGCATATGCAGCTTAACAATCAATGTTCTATGGTGACACGGAATTTCACAACCCTGGAGGATGTGGAGGCGTTGCGTTTTTTCTTGTGGAACACGTCTTTCATGGGGTGGTTCTCTTGCTACGCTACTGCGCGTATTCTCGCACTTCCACACATACGTCATGCTAGGCTACTGGACGTGCTCTTGCACTTCCACACATAAGTCATGCGACGCTACTGGACGTTCTCTTGCACTTCCACACATAGGTCATGCTACGCTACTGGACGTCTTCTTGCATTTCCACACATACGTCATGCTACGCTGCTGAACGTCTTCTTGCACTTCCACTCATACGTCCTGCTACCTTCCTGTTTGTCTTCTTGCACATTGAGCGCGGGGCAAAACTCGAGTTGCTGGTACATTCCCAATCATGTGAAGAACCGCACCACCGATCCGGAATGGTAGATTCTGGGATAGAATCTGCCAATGGATCTTCAGACACAACTTGTGGAAGTGATACCTGAGAGGCCGCATGCAAAGATACGAACAAAAAGGCTGCTGAAACTTTTCGTCGTCCAGCTGCTCAACATGAAACAGAAAGTGGCAAAACGTGTGGCATTTATGCACATTGCTTTCATAAACGCGCGGTTGCGAAAAGCCGTGTTACCATGTTCTTAGCCACCCCACCCCACCCCACCCCACCCCATGCGTGAAGTAAAAGATCGTAAAGGCAAGCGCATACGCAGCGTAACATGAATGTTAAGAGCCCATCCCACCCACCCCATTCGTGACCCCACCCCATTCGTGACGTAGCAGCAAGCACATGCGCAGCGTAATATGAGTGTCATTGCACAGACGGCACAGACCTTCTGGTACACACGCAAACCCTACACGCACCAAAAATGCTCCGAAACGCGACGGCCGTCTACACACCCCCAGCCAACTACATACATCACAGATGCGCGTGGCGACAAGCAATTGCAACACCCGCGTGCTGTTTCAAGACTTGCCAACCAGCGCGGTTTCTCCAAAAATGATGTACGAACAAATTCAAGCGTTTAAAACATCACTTATCCAATGAGGTCGGTTGGTCCCAAAACAAGGTATATACCGCAAAATATCATGAATACAAAACATGGCGGCACAGGCATGCATAGATACACAGATACACACAAAGATACATACATACCATTGCATTACATTGCAATTCCATTACATCCCCATACATTCTCATACATTCCATGCATTCCATGCATACATTCCATACATTTTGCATGCATTGCAAACAGTACCTGCGTTGCAAACACAGCATGCATGGCTTGCAGTACGTACAGTGCATGCAGTACATAAAGTACATACATGACACACATGATGTGCATTACGTACCTTATGTACATTACATACGTTACATACATTACATACATGACATACATGACATACATGCCGTACATTACGCACATCACATACATTGCATACATTATATACATTACATACATATACACACATTATATACATTACATACATTACTTACATTACATACATGCAGTAGGTTACACTACACTACACTATGCCACAATACCTTACATTACAGCACATTACATTACATTACTTTACATTACATTACAGCATATTACATTACATTACATTACAGCACATTACATTACATTACAGTACAGTACACTACATCGCATTGCGTTACATTACATTCCATTACATTACGTTACGTTACGTTACATTACCTACATTGCATTACATTACATGACATTACATTACATTACTTGCAATACATTGCATGAAATTACATGACATGACATGACATGACATGACATGACATGACATTACATACATGACATGACATTACATTACATTCATACACAAGTGCATAAATAGCATAGCACAACACAACATACATACATCAAACATACATTCACACAAACACATCCATATCCATCCATCCATCCATCCATCCATCCATCCATCCATCCATCCATCCATCCATCCATCCATCCATCCATCCATCCATCCATCCATCCATCCATCCCAACACACAATACATTACTTGCACTGCATACATTGCATGATATACAGTGCACTACATACATTGCATTACATGACTTTCATTCAACACACTACATTACATTCAGAACATTGCATACATGACATGCATGACATACATGACATACATGACATACATGACAGACATGGCTCACATGACATACATGACATACATGACAGACATGACATACATGACAGACATGACTCACATGACATACATGTCGTGCTCTTCCTTAAATATACCTGAATTTTAGCACACTACTTTACATTGCCTTACATTGTGTTACGTTGCCTTGCATTATGTTACAATAACTTTCACTACGTTACGTTACGTGGCCTTATGTTCCGTTACCTTGCCTTGCAGTACCTTACGTAAGATAGCATTGCCATACATACATACGTACATAGATACCTACCTACCTACCGACCGACCTACCTACCTACACACACAGGCATACATACATACATACATACATACATACATACATACATGCATACATGCAAAGATACATACATGCAAAGATACGTACATACAGACAGACCGACAACATATATAGGTACATAGATCATAGATCCATAGATGCATAAACACATCGATACATAGATGCATAGATGCATAGATACAGCGATGCATAGATCCATAGATCTATGCATAGATACAAAAATACAAAGATACACCGATACACAGATACATAATCACATAGATACATAGATACATAAATACATAGTCACATAGATGCATAAATACATGAAACAAAATCACATAAGTACATAGATACATAGATACACAGATAGATAGATACATACATACAGACAAAGATACACACTTACATACGTGCATGCATACGTACTTCAATACAGATATGCATAATCCATCGATCCATCCAGCCATCCCTCCGTACATACATGCACACATACGTACATACAGACAGACAGACAGACATACATCTATACATCCATACATTACATTGCATTGCATTACATTGCATCGCATTGCATCGCATTGTATGTAATTGCATTACATTGCATTACATTGCATTACATTGCATCGCATTGCATCGCATTGCATTACATTGCATTGCATTACATTGCATTACATTGCATCGCATTGCATCGCATTGCATTACATTGCATTGCATTACATTACATACACACATGCACACAGACATGCACACACACACACATGCACGCACGTGTAGTTTTTTTGATATTTTCCAGTTTCCATCATTAATTAAACAAACCAAACTACATGTATCCAGCATTTTCAGACATATCCATGCCTTGGGGGAAACTGCGGACACCACCTCCGCTGATCCTGCAGAACGATGGCTATTGCGATTGTCCTGGCACCTGCGATGACGAACCCTTTTGGGATTGTGACACCTGCGGCTGTCCAGACAATTGCGGAGGCTATGGGTCACCTTGCTTTGAGCCGTTTTTCCAGTGTCCGGGGAGCAACTGCACCATCCCAATCTTCTATGTGAACGACAACTTCTGTGATTGTCCGGGCGACTGTGCAGATGAGGACTGTTTATTTGGGGGGGACGTGGTTTTGAAAGGGTTCTTCTTTAAAACCCCACCTGTGAGTTGAGCAAGGTGCCAGGGGCCAAGGCTCAGACCTCTGTCATATTCCATTTTGTGTCCGGTGAGGCTTCGTTACCCTAAACATCTTAAAACTGCGTTGGATTTTAGTCTCGTTTGTGACTATAAAGCGGTTTTGCTCCTGACCTTACAATAGTTTTGATTGTGACCCCGAAAAGAGTGTGTTGTGGCTCTGTTCTGTGCTTGGCCTATGCCCTGTGCACTCGTGTAGCAATAGCAAGTGCGACACACAAGCTCTCAAGTCGTCCGTGCGGTGAAACAAGGAAATGAAATGCCCAAAAAGTGAATATGATCAACCACAGAGCAAAACCGGACAGGCTGGGCTCTAAAAACGTCCCGCTTGTGACTGTAAAACAGGCTCACTTGTGACCCTAAAACCAAACCGGTGCGCTTGTCATTTCACGTGGCAGGGGCCATACTCGAGGGACCCTAAGACAAGAGCAGTGAACAAAGATGTCAAAGCGAGCCAAACAAAGAAATTAAAGGACCGGATAACCCCACAAGTCAACTCCTTCCAAGAAGCACCAAACAGATGTGAAAATGAGATGGTAAAGGCAGGAAAGAGAGAGGACATGGTGGAAGAAAGGTTGTGTTCAAGAACTTGTGTGTGAAGGTGCTGTGTGTGACAAAACTGTGTGTCAAAGAGTTGTGTGTGACAGAGTTGCGCGTGACAAGGTTGTGTGTGAAAGAGTTGTGTGTGAAAGTGCTGTGT
>BGPT01000554.1:154024-169214 GCA_003297045.1 Symbiodinium sp. clade C Y103 | reverse complement strand
GTGTGACAATGTTGTGTGTGAAAGAGTTGTGTGTGACAAAGTTGTGTGTGAAAGAGTTGTGTGTGACAATGTTGTGTGTGACAAAGTTGTGTGTGACAATGTTGTGTGTGACAAAGAGTTGTGTGTGAAAGAGTTGTGTTTACAAAGTTGTGTGTGACAATGTTGTGTGTGAAAGAATTGTGTGTGACAAAGTTGTGTGTGAAAGAGTTGTGTGTGACAATGTTGTGTGTGAAAGAGTTGTGTGTGACAAAGTTGTGTGTGACAAAGAGTTGTGTGNTGTGTGACAAAGTTGTGTGTGAAAGAGTTGTGTGTGACAATGTTGTGTGTGAAAGAGTTGTGTGTGACAAAGTTGTGTGTGACAAAGAGTTGTGTGTGAAAGAGTTGTGTTTACAAAGTTGTGTGTGACAATGTTGTGTGTGACAAAGAGTTGTGTGTGACATGTTGTGTGTGACAAAGTTGTGTGTGAAAGAGTTGTGTGTGACAAAGTAGAGTTGTGTGTGACAAAGTTGTGTGTCAAAGAGTTGTGTGTGACAAAGTTGTGTGTGACAAAGTTGTGTGTGAAAGAGTTGTGTGTGACAATGTTGTGTGTGACAAAGAGTTGTGTGTGACAAAGTTGTGTGTGACAAAGTTGTGNAAAGTTGTGTGTGAAAGAGTTGTGTGTGACAATGTTGTGTGTGACAAAGAGTTGTGTGTGACAAAGTTGTGTGTGACAAAGTTGTGTGTGAAAGAGTTGGGCGACGCGGGAGGAGGAGGCGGAGGAGGCGGGAGGTGCAAAGCAAAAAACAAGAACCCCACACAATGTTGTGGGGAAAAAATAGATCAATAAGCGAACCACCACCCCTCCGGTCGGTTGCTAATTGCCCCAAACTAGATATCGAAGCTAGAGAATGTAAGCCGTTGTTGGTAGGGAGGGACAGTTTAGACAATGAAACTAGAGGAATGAAAGCAAGGGACGAAAATTGAGATATTGATGAAAAGAAGTTGAAATCCATTGTCAGAAGGCCAGAGGTGGCGGAAAATATCGATCTTCGAAAAACAGCATTGGCAGGTGAAGTTGAGGCATTGAGGTGGAAATTTGGATGTTGAGAAAGGTTGGGAAAGGTTGAACAGTATTGTTCGAAGGCAAGAGGAGCCGCAAGGGTTCGGCTCCACCGAGCCCTGTGCGCCACCGTCGGATTAAGATGTCAGCATATGGTTTGGAATCACAGTTTTGGTCATTTTTAAGGTGGGTTAATTTTTACCAAAAAACACTGCTTCCAAGTTGCCCCTTCTTTTCTGATGTTCATCACAGCTGACGATCCGTGGTAGGAATTTTGGACCTGCGAAACGTGTACCTTCGGCTGCGCGGCCTTCTGCGGCTCTTCCTATGTGTGTGACCTTCGGGTGTTTCAGTGCACCTCGGTGGACTGCGAACTCTCTGGCTTTCAAGTCACTTGGCTGTGACATGGCTTGGAGATAATACGCGCACACACACACAGATATATACAGTATATAGTCAATTACATGTATATATATATATACATATTTTCCTAGTAATTTACATGTATGTATATGTATATATATATATATGTATGTATACATGTATATATTATATACTCATATCCCAGCAAAGCATTTCCCAACAATTTGGGATGATGACCACAAATTTGGGCCCCGCCCCCAAGTTCTCGGCCAACTCTCTAGTGGGAACTTGATATGCCAGATCGCCGCGGAAACCTTCGTAGGGTTTGTCCCGAAATTGGACAAAAACCGCCGGTGTGCCCTAATTTAAACCAATTATTATGGCTATCTACCGGTAGCCTCCCGAGGGAAAGGACCAACCCATTCCTACCATTACTGTCAGAGACGTCCAAGGTGAACGACAATCGCTGCGACTGTCCTGAGTGCGAGGCACCGGTGTGAAGAACAGCACCCAGAAGGTATAATCTTCACATGGGATTATTGTGCAATGCCAAGATTTGCATGATGAATCGAAGTAACACAAAGAAGTAAGTATTTGTTTTCTTCTTCTTTGTTCCTTCTTGGACTAATTTTCTTCTAACTATGGTAATGATGAATAACATTGAATAGCTATGAAACAGTAATGTTCGTAGTGATACCCGGACTTTTTTCCATGCTTGCTTTTGCGTTCCGGTTTCTCCCTTGGGGTCGTCCGCTGGGAGATTAATCGACTTTTCGATTTTTTTGGTTGCGATATGTTGCTATGCTGAATTCAAAGATACTGAAAGGTGATTCCAGATGAAAATCAAACCAAACCAAGCAAACCAAGTCACCTGCTTTCGCCAGGATGAGGATCTTTGGACCTGCTACTGGGCTGATGGGATCGGGCCCTCCAACCCATTTCATGACTTGCAAGAAATGGAATACAAACCATGGGTCCTTCTAACAAGAGTCAACATAGCTTGGGATCTTCCAATCATTAAATCCGTATTTCCATTGGATTTTCCATTGCAAATCTCATCATATTCACGCAATTTTCCAATGAAAATCGATCCCTGATGGCCCAAGTGGAGCTTAAAACAGGTGGGTAAACATCGCACTATGAATCTAGGCATATGAAAGACCAGAGAACCCACACATGATCTGTGAGGTATCACGGGCTACTGTTTTTTTCAAAGGCAGACCATCATTTTCCTTCCGACAAATGGGATGCTGGCCCCAATTGAGTGATGGTTTAGGATAGGTTGAAGATATTCAAAACACAAGCAAAGTCACTCCACTTCACCATGTATTGCCAGTATTGATGGGAACATCGGAACATCCCCAAAATCTTATTGCTGTATCAATTCATCCGGCTAACCGGAGAAAACAATCCCAGCAATCAACCATTAGGGATCAGTAAGAAAACACCATCCCAGCAAGCTACGAGACATGCCCAATAAACTAAGGCCTTTTTGGAGATGGTGACGATTATTTCTGATAGGGTTTACCTCAGAAATCATTGCACAAGAATAGGTGGACATTGGACATCCCCGAAAATGATCTAGAATTTGCCCAAATCATCCTCGGCCCTGCGGCTTTGAGGTGACACCTGTAGGACTGGATGTCCGCAGGAGTGCGGCGAATTCAGCAGCTCAGCAATGGGTTTAAGTTCTGCACCTTCCAACAAGTGATGGTCAGTAAGGGCATTCGGATCAAAAACACAATTATTACCAGGATGAAAAAACAAACTGGATCAAACAAATTGTTCTCGGGATGAAAGATCATTCCCAGGAAGGAAGGAAGGCAGGAAGGAAGGCAGGCAGGAAGGAAGGACACATTATGCCCAAATGAAGGGTTTGAATTGAAGAACTAGGTCCAAAATGCTGCGCAGACCATACCAAATGACAGGAAGGAAGGGAAAAAAGACGAGGAAGGAAGAAAGGAAAGAAATACCATGCAGACATATGCGCCCTGAAAGGTTTACAGACTTCAGTATGAGAAGTTCGAGTTCCAGAGCGTTACAAATACAATGAAAACTGAGAAGTTTCAGTTGCAGATATCATGCCATATGAATGGTACCGGTTGCCGAGCACGCGAAATGAGAGTGTGTGTTTATCTTCAAACATCTTGCATGACAGGCTTAAGTCGGCTTAAGTTCTAAAACTCCAAAACAAAAGACAAATACCTGCTTCCTTCCAGCCTCCAACAACCTCCTACATTCAGAACAAGAGCAAGAAAAAGAAGAGACCATAAACAGCCCAACCGTCATGAGGAGGGAGGCCTTGCGCCCTTCCGGCCAAGCCTCCTCCGGCAGTTTTGAAGTTCGACCCCTACGCCACCAGCAGCCATCAACAACCCATAGCAACATCACAGCATGAAGGATATATGATATATATATATATAGTAATTCCCAACATGTTCCACAATTCCACAAATACCTTCCTCGAACTTTCAACAACCAACGCAAACAACAGAGGAATAAAAGACTATAGCAGCAGCAAAATGTAGCAGAACGCCATGGAGGGAAGATGGTGGGGAGGTCCAACAGAAGGGTTCGCAGATCCAACAGGCTTGTAGGCAGCACCGAAAACAATTTCATATCTTGAAGGAAAATGCGGCGGGTGTAGAAAGAGGGTACAGGCCTTCAAAACATGTAGTGAGGACAACAGAAACGGCTACTGTGCCTAGGAGCATCTGGAACAACATGGGTTTGGTACGACCACGGTTTGATCCCTTGGGAGTATTTGTATGTATTTGTATTGATCCCAACAATCATTCCTCTTGGACCGTTTTTGGGTAATGTTTTCATCCCAATAAGTTTTTTTTCTTGGTCTCTTACCTGCTATTCAGGGATATGAATCTCCACAATCATGGTATTTATCTATATTATTCTATATTCACTGCAATTTATACTTGCGAGTATTTCTATTGTTTTAATTGTCGTTATTCCTGATTCCCCTTTTATAACAGGGTGATAACAAATAAAACATACTATTGGCATACTAATGCGGTATAGTTTCGAGCTCGGTGGCGTTTCCAAGTCGTGTTCGACTTGGATCGGACATCGACTTAGGAGAGGAAGTCACCCTAAACCCTAGGTCTTTTTTTATCCCCTTACCAATAGATCCAATATGATCCAATAGGGCATTAAGATCAAAATCATCGACTCCCAATAATGTGATGTGATATCATGTCGATTTTAAGTGGGCCTATGGTTGTGCCAATAAAATTGACCCAACACCATACTACTGACTACTGAGATTTTAGGAGACCACTCCATGACATTGATCCTGTTGCCCAAAAAATATCCAGAAATTGGTTGACAGGAAGCTTCACAGGACCCATCTAGGTGCAACAATTGCAGACATATCTTGGAGGTTTTCTGTGAGTTTTCCCTTCGACATCTTCAGCCAATCCACGCATCCCCCCACCCCGCGCATCAAGGCGACTTTCCACCGGCGGTGTGTGGACTTTCGCCTAGCCTGCCATTCGAATTCAATTGCCCTGCGGAGCTTCATGGCACCTGCAAAAGGAACTCCTCTCAGTGGAACGATGGCGTTTGTGAAGCTTGGAAGTAGCAATAGATGACTGGATGGGGATGAAGCACAATAGGTAGATAGATGGGCAGATGGATAGAGAGAACTAGAGAGAGAGAGAGAGAGGAGCACAGCAATACTACTGGCACAAATAGGTAGGAAGACGGCCAGAGACACACACACACAGACACATACACCCATATGATAGGAACATATAGGAACTCAATAAACAAATAAACGGAATAATGCACAGATAAACAATTAAATAGACAGATAAACCAATACCTAAAATAGTACGCAAGAAACATACGTACACAAATGCATCAATAAACATACAGATAGATAAAGCAACGCATACACACACTGCTTGGGTTGATTTGGAGATGATGAAAGTAGAGCTTGCCGTCGCCTGATTCGGTAACCTTCGAGCAGGAACAACAACAAACCACATGTGTTGGGGTTCTTGGCTTGGCCCCGTGCCATGTCGATCGGAAACTATGCTGATAGAAAATGCANACGTCATTCTGGCGTCCCAGAATGATTTCACACTTCCCAACAGGCGTCTTCGTTGGCCTGAGTCCTGTTGAGAAGCCTCAGGCCCCCTGCATTTTGGAACAAAATTGAAAGGAATCGGTATGTGATAACGGGTTTCACACACACACAAGCACCGTAGGGCGACAATAATCGATGTTAAAGTCTCTGAATCTGTTTCTGAATCGGTCCGTGAGAGTTCCGTTTGAAACTGTGTCTGAATCTGTCCTTGAGANCCGTGAGAGTTCCGTTTGAAACTGTGTCTGAATCTGTCCTTGAGAGTTCCGTTTGAAAGTTTCGTTTGAAAATATGCCATTGTGTCAACAAGAAATTTTGCCAAAATTGGATCAAAAATGTGACAGCTTCCATCTCAACAGCCACTGCTCAAAATGAAATGGATTATGAGGAAGAAACTGTCTCCGCGAAAGCGGAATATCTTCAACCATGTGTTGATGAGACACACACACCCAAGCGGGGGGAGGGGAAAGGTGGGAAGGGAACAAGGACAGCCAGCCACAACAAACAACGGGAAACGGAGGACAACACANGAAAGGAATCCGTATGTGATAACGGGTTTCACACACACACACACATATATATATATATATAATACCAAAGCCAGCCGAAGGCCTGCGCTGAGTATAGGTATAAGCGAAGCGAAGCGAAGCTAATCTAGGGGGTGTGGGGGGGGGAGGCTCTGATTTGGGCCCGTTTGGGAAGGTGAGGCCAGAGGTTGGTGGGGGAGTGCTCCAAAAGAGGTGGTACGGACTTCGTTTTTCGGAGCTTGAAAGGGAAGCTCCATTTTGGACAGTTTTTGGTTGAGTTTTGACGTTTTTCATCGGGTTGCAAAGGTAAAAACACTGTAATTTACAGTGTTTTTGTGCTTTTGGCATGGAAAAGTTATTTCTTGCAACATGCTGAAAACTGCGTAAATACCAGTGTTTTTGCTAGGTGCTGGCCACAAAACACTGTAAATACCGTGGTTTTTGCTACCAGGAGNTGCGTAAATACCAGTGTTTTTGCTAGGTGCTGGCCACAAAACACTGTAAATACCGTGGTTTTTGCTACCAGGAGCAAAAAACACCGTAAATACCGTGGTGTTAGGCTCCCGAAGCGTAAAAAACATCGGTATTTACAGTTTTTTTTGCTCCGAGACTCGTCAAAAAACACGAAAACACAATCTATTTGACCATTTTTGGGCTCTAAAAATGAATGTAAAAAACATGTAGCAACAACAACAACAACGACGACGACGACGACGACGACGACCACAACAACAACAACAACGACGACGACGACGACGACGACCACAACAACAACAACAACAACAACAACAACAACAACAACAACAACAACAACAACAACAACAACAACAACGTGTAAAAGTATTTCGGTGTAAAGATGTTTGTGTGTAAAAGGATCTGTGCGTAAACGCCTCTGTGTGTAAAAGCCTCTGTTTGTAAAACCATCTGTGGGTAAATCTGTTTCTGTGTCAAGCTGTTTGTGTGTAAACGGGTCTGTGTGTAAAAGTGTTTGTGTGTGAAAGGGTCTGTGTGAAAAAACATGTGTGTGGGTAAACGGGTCTGTGTGTAAAAAGGTTTGCGTGTAAAAGTGTCTGTGTGTAAAAGCATTTCTGTGTAAAGATGTTTGTGTGTAAAAGGGTCTGTGTGTAAACGCCTCTGTGTGTAAAAGCCTCTGTTTGTAAAACCATCTCTGGGTAAATCTGTTTCTGTGTCAAGCTGTTTGTGTATAAACGGGTCTGTGTGTAAAAGTGTTTGTGTGTGAAAGGGTCTGTGTGAAAAAGCATGTGTGTGGGTAAACGGGTGTGTGTGTAAAAAGGTTTGCGCGTAAAAGTGTCTGTGTGTAAAAGCATTTCTGTGTAAAGGTGTTTGTGCGTAAAAGGGTCTGTGTGTAAAAGCGTCTGTGTGTAAAAGTGTCTGTGTGTAAAGGCGTCTGTGTGTGAAAGGGTCTGTGTGTAAAAGGGTCTGTGTGTAAAAGCGTTTGTGTGAAAAGGCGTCTGTGCGTAAAAGGGTCTGTGTGTAAAAGCGTCTGTGTGAAAAGGCGTTTGTGCGCAAAAGGGTCTGTGTGTAAAAGCGTCCCTGTGTGAAGATGTTTGTGGTAAGGTAAGGGTCTGTGTGTAAAAGTGTTTCTGTGTAAAGATGTTTGTGTGGAAAAGGGTCTGTGTGTAAAAGCTTCTGTGTGTAAAAGGGTCTGTGTAAAAGCGTNTCTGTGTAAAGATGTTTGTGTGGAAAAGGGTCTGTGTGTAAAAGCTTCTGTGTGTAAAAGGGTCTGTGTAAAAGCGTCTGTGTGTAAAAGCGTCTGTGCCTAAAAGCTTTTGTGTGTAGTGTGAAAGGGTCTGTGTGAAAGTGTCTCTGTGTAAGGAATTGGTGTGTAGAAGGGTCTGTGTGTAATAGTGTTTCTGTGTNGTGAAAGTGTCTCTGTGTAAGGAATTGGTGTGTAGAAGGGTCTGTGTGTAATAGTGTTTCTGTGTCAAGCTGTTTGTGTGTAAAAGGGTGTGTGTGTGTGTAAAAGTGTTTGCGGGTAAAAGTGTCTGTGTGCAAAGAGCATACAGCGCAAAGAAAAAACGCCGCCTGAGCATTTGTTCATCTGTGCGTAAAAGCGTTTGTGTGTAGTCTCAAAGGGTCTGTGTGTCAACGCGTCTCTGTGTACAAGAGTCTCTGTGTGAGGCATTGGTGTGTAAAAGGTTCTGTGTGTAAAAGTGTTCTNGTAGTCTCAAAGGGTCTGTGTGTCAACGCGTCTCTGTGTACAAGAGTCTCTGTGTGAGGCATTGGTGTGTAAAAGGTTCTGTGTGTAAAAGTGTTCTGTATAAAGCTGTTTGTGTGTAAAAGGGTCTGTGTGTAAAAGTGTTTGTGTGTAACAGTGTCTGTGTGTAAAAGTGTCTGTGTGAAAAAGCATGTGTGTGTGTGCGCGTAAAAGGGTCTGTGTGTCAAAAGGTCTGTGTGTGAAAGTGTCTGTGTGTAAAAAGGTTTCTGTGGAAAAGCATCTTTCTTACTGGCAGTTCCAACAACAACAACGACGACGACAACAACAACAACAGCAACAACAACAACAACAACAACCACGACGACAACAACAACAACAACAACAACAACAACAACAACAACAACAACAACAACAACAACAACAACAACAACAACAACAACAACTGTGTGTAAAAGTATCTCGGTGTAAAGATGTTTGTGTGTAAAAGGGTCTGTGCGTAAACGCCTCTGTGTTTAAAAGCCTCTGTGTGTAAAAGCGTCTGTGGGTAAAAGTGTTTCTGTATAAAGATGTTTGCGTGTAAACGGGTCTGTGTGTAAAAGTGTTTGTGTGTGAAAGGGTCTGCGTGAAAAAGCATGTGTGTGGGTAAACGGGTCTGTGTGTAAAAGGGTCTGCGTGTNACGGGTCTGTGTGTAAAAGTGTTTGTGTGTGAAAGGGTCTGCGTGAAAAAGCATGTGTGTGGGTAAACGGGTCTGTGTGTAAAAGGGTCTGCGTGTAAAGTGTCTGTGTGTAAAAGCATTTCTGTGTAAAGGTGTTTGTGCGTAAAAGGGTCTGTGTGTAAAAGCGTCTGTGTGTAAAAGCGTTTGTGTGTAAAGGCGTCTGTGTGTGAAAGGGTCTGTGTGTAAAAGGGTCTGTGTGTAAAAGCGTCTGTGTGGAAAGGCGTGTGTGCGTAAAAGGGTCTGTGTGTAAAAGCGTCTCTGTGAAAGGAATTGGTGTGTAAAAGGGCCTGGCTGTAAAGGTGTTTCTGTGTAAAGATGTTTGTGTGTAAAAAGGTCTGTGTGTAAAAGCTTCTGTGTGTAAAAGGGTCTGTGTAAAAGCGTTTGTGTGTAAAAGCGTCTGTGCGTAAAAGCTTTTGTGTGTAGTGTAAAAGGGTCTGTGTGTAAAAGCGTCTCTGTGTGAGGAATTGGTGCGTAAAAGGGTCTGTGTGTAAAAGTGTTTCTGTGTAAAGCTGTTTGCGTGTAAAAGGGTGTGTGTGTAAAAGTGTTTGCGTGTAAAAGTGTCTGTGTGTAAAGAGCATACAGCGCAAATTCAAAAACGCCGCCTGAGCATTTGTTTGGAGGCTGGCTTTCGTCCCCCCCTTCTCAGGTATAAATATATATATATATATATATTTATAAATATAAATATAAATATAAATATATATATATATATGTGCGTGTGTGTGTGAAACCCGTTATTACATACGGATTCCTTTCAATTTTATCCAGAAATGCAGGGGAGTGGAGCAGGCCTGTAGAGCTCCGCTTAACAAAGCTCTCTACAGTGTCTTGGGGATATCACTGGAGACGTCCAGTGACGTACCTGCTTGATGTCAAACTGTTGACAAGCTGTGGCATGTCGTTTTTGCGTCATCCGAATTCCATTTTGNTCGAAGGTTACCTAGGAATCAGGCGACGGCAAGCTCTACTTTCATCATCTCCAAATCAACCTAAGCAGTGTGTTTTGGGTGCACTCACTGACTTGTGAGTACCGTCGATCTGCTTCGTGCGGGTCTAGATCTGGTCACCAGCTGCTCCGGTGGATAGTGGACTGTCCAGTTGGGACAATCTGGATCCGATTTGGTTGTTATGTCAACCACAGGATTTCTCCAAATGTTTGGTAGCTCCTTATGACAATTCGTCATACATGTGTGGATTAGTCCCAACCTTGGACGAATTAGTCCCTTCGAGATGGATTAACCCCTAGGGGTGTTGGTGCGACCCTGGATACTTGGGTATAGCTGGGTGCGCCTTTCTTCTTCGCCCTGGTGGGTCCATGGATGCGGCACGCATAGCTTGGGACGCCCCCTTCCCTCCTTCTTCCCGTCTTTTTGTCTTCCTCCTCTTCCTTCCCCCTTTTCCCACCCGCCCAACCCTTCTCCCCCCCCTCCCCTGCCCCTAACTCAGGTGTGTGTTTGTTCCTCCTGTTGGCTGTCCTGCTTCAGTTGTCTCCGCTGCTGTGTTTTTGCTTTGTTGCCTGTTGTGCTTGGTGGTGCCTGCTCCTTCTGCGTGCCAGGGTTGGGTTNCGCTGCTGTGTTTTTGCTTTGTTGCCTGTTGTGCTTGGTGGTGCCTGCTCCTTCTGCGTGCCAGGGTTGGGTTCCTGTGTGCTTTCTCCCCCCCGCCTCACCCCTGTCCTTTCCGTTGCTCTGCCTGCTTGTTGTGTGCTCCCCCACTGCCTGTTCTCTGCCTTTGTTGTGTTGTCCTCCGTTTCCCGTTGTTTGTTGTGGCTGGCTGTCCTTGTTCCCTTCCCACCTTTCCCCTCCCTCCGCTTGTGTGTGTGTGTCTCATCAACACATGGCTGATGAGATTCCGCCTTCGTGGGCACAGTTTCCTCATCATAATCCATTTCATTTTGAGCAGTGGCTGTTGAGATGGAAGCTGTCACATTTTTTGGTCCAATTTTGGCAAGACGTTTTGTTGACACAATGGCCGATTTTCAAACGGGACTTTCAAACGGACCTCCCAAGGACAGTTTCAGAAACAGTCTTTAAGGACAGATTCAGAATCAGAAACAGATTCAGAGACTTCCACATCGATTATCGTTGCCCTACGGGGCTCATGTGTGTGTGAAACCCGTTGTCACGTACGGATTCCTTTCAATTTTATCCAGAAATGCAGGGGAGTGGAGCAGGCCTGTAGAGCTCCACTTAACAAAGCTCTCTACAGTGTCCTGGGGATATCACTGGAGACGTCCAGTGACGTACCTGCTTGATGTCAAACTGTTGACAAGCTGTGGCATGTCGTTTTTGCGTCATCCGAATTCCATTTTGNTGGGGATATCACTGGAGACGTCCAGTGACGTACCTGCTTGATGTCAAACTGTTGACAAGCTGTGGCATGTCGTTTTTGCGTCATCCGAATTCCATTTTGCAGATCGCTGATGGCAAGAGGCTAAGCCAAGAACCTCCACCGTTGCATGGCATGATTTCAAATGTTGTTCCTGATCGAAGGTTACCTAGGAATCAGGCGACGGCAAGCTCTACTTTCATCATCTCCAAATCAACCTAAGCAGTGTGTNGGCATGATTTCAAATGTTGTTCCTGATCGAAGGTTACCTAGGAATCAGGCGACGGCAAGCTCTACTTTCATCATCTCCAAATCAACCTAAGCAGTGTGTGTGCGTGCGTGCGTATGTAAAAATATCAATAGATGTTGCGAACGGTAGCATCAGCCCTCTGAGTTGATATGGGATAGCACTCCGGCGGTCCATTGTGCCTCGTAGTCATGTTTTGGGATTAAGAAGGAAATCTTCACTAGTCCCCCCCCGCCGTCGATTCCCCCCAGGAACATGTTTAGTGTCATGGCCAGGGTCTGCAGTGACAAAAAGTCATAGCGTTTGAGATTGTGGTCCGCTAAACGTTTTTCGCACCGATACGCCGATACACCGATAGACCGATTGCCGTGCGCACACCCATACACCGATACACCGAATGCCGTTTATTTATGTTTTTTTGAGGGTTTGGGCTTGGTTTAGGGTTTGCTTAGGGTTTGTTTAGGGTTTGTTTAGGGTTTGTTTAGGGTTTGTTTGGGGTTTGTTCAGGGTTTGTTTCGGGTTGGTTTAGGGTTATTTAGGGTATAATAGCACCGTAAACACAGCGATCGGCGTATCGGCGTATCCGCGTATCGGCGTATCGGCGTATCGGCGCAAATCGCAAACACAGCGACCGGCATATCGGCGTATCGGCGTAAGCACAGCGATCGGCGTATCGGCGTATCGGCGTATCGGCGTATCGGCGTATCTACGGTTACGGACCCCAATTGCATAGTAGCTCAAAGTGCAGTGCAGCAACTCAATCTGGCCGCCGGTGCGCATCAAATAGAATGTGTTGAAGTTTGACCGAGAAGTCCCCAAGACCCTATGGTATCGTCATTGCCCTATAGCCTTTCTCATCATCATCGTTCCTGTCCTCATCATCCCCATCATCATCCCCATTATTAACATACTCCTCAGTACACAATTGATTTGAATTGTACCAATTTTTAGGTGCCAAACAGTCTCCTCATCACGGTGTTGGTGGCGGTCACCCTGACAATCATCTAAGTAATCATTTGCAATAACTACAGAAGTATGCACCCAAACCTCATTTTACCATAACCAAACCTATTGCAACCCCCTGTCTATTTTGGCCTACAACTCCGCAAAGCCATGTGGCAGTGAATTCCCTTCTGCCATTCCTGTTGTTACCCCTTTCCACCTTTCGTCCTCCTTCTCAAGCATAGGTAGAGAAACATAGACAAACAGATAGATAGAATAGATTGAACTATATAGATTAGATTAGATTGGATTAGGTTAGATTGCATTAGATAGATAAGATAGATCAGAAATATCAGATGGATCAGATAGATCAGATAGGTCAGACAGATCAGATAGATCAGAGAGATCAGATAGATCAGATAAATGAGATATATCAGATGGTTCAGATAGATCAGACAGATAGATCAGACAGATAGATAGATCAGATACTGTAAATGAGATATATCAGATGGTTCAGATAGATCAGATAGCAGATAGATCAGATAGATCAGATTGATAAGGTGGATAAGATGGATACAGATACAGATGAAAATGAATTAACCTAACAGAACAGAAGATAGATAGACAGACAGATTGACAGATAGACAGAATGATGGAATGATAGAACGACGAAATGATTGAATGGTAGATATTCTAGATAGTTTAGATTAGCTTAGATTAGCTCGGACTAGCTTAGATTGGATTGGTCTCGGTTGATTGATTGATGGATTGATTGATGGATTGATTGATAGATTCCATTAGACTAGCTTAGATTCAGATTAGCTTAGACTTAGACTAGCTTGGATGAGATTGGATTGGATAGATAGATGGATAGATGCAAAGAGAGGTTAATAGATGGATAGATGGATAACTAGATGGATCGTTGGATAACTGGATGGATAGATGGATAACTAGATGGATCGATGGATAACTAGCGGGATAAATGGATAACTAGATGGATCGATGGATAACTAGATGGATAGATGGATAACTAGATGGACAGATCGATCAGATAGATTGAAAGATGGAAAGGTAGATAGATAGGTAGACGGATACTGCAGATACTATAGATAGATAGATAGATAGAGAGATAGATAGATAGATAGATTGATAGATAGATTGATTGATTGATTGATTGATACAAAGATGGACAGATAGATAGATCGATCAATTAGCTAGATTGAAAGATGGAAAGGTTGAAAGATAGATAGATAGACAGATAGATTGATAGATTCAAATGTTGTCAGGTTGATTGATAGATAGATCGATAGATAAATAGATAGATAGATAGGTAGATAGATAGATAGATAGATGAGATAGATAGATAGATAGAAAGATCGATAGATAGATAGCTAGATAGACAGATAGATAGATAGATAGATAGATTAGATGGATTGGATGGATTAGATAGGTCAGATAGGTTAGATAGATTAGATAGATTAGATAGATTAGACAGATAGATAGCTAGATAGATAGATAGATAGCTAGATAGATAGGTAGGTAGGTAGATAGGTAGATAGGTAGATAGGTACATAGGTAGAACTATAGGTTGATAGACAGATGGATTGATAGACAGGCAGACAGATAGGCTGATAGATTTAAGTATTGATAGGTTGATAGACAGATGGATAGATAGAGAGACAGATAGGTAGGTAGGTTGGTAGATAGGTAGATAGATAGATAGGTAGATGGGTAGCTATGTAGATAGTCAGATAGGCAGACAGATAGATTGATAGATTTAAATGTTGATAGGTTGATAGACGATTTATAGATAGATGGATAGATAGATAGGTAGATTGATCGATAGATAGATCGAAAGATAGAGAGATAGATAGATAGATAGATAGATCGAAAGATAGATAGATCGAAAGAAAGAAAGGAAAATAGATAGACAGATAGATAGATAAATAGATAGATGGATTGATCTATAGATAGATAGATGGAAAGATGGATAGATAGATAGATAGAATGATTGATCGACTGATGGATTGATAGATTGATTGATCGGTTGATCGATTGATAGATTGATAGATTGATAGATTGATAGATTGATAGATTGATAGATTGATAGATAGATAGATAGATTGATAGATAGATAGACAGATAGATAGAGACATAAATAGGATGATGGAATAGTAGAATGATACAATGATAGATTGATAGATACAAACAAATAGGTAGGCAAACAGGCAGATATGCAAATAGACAGATGGACCAACAGATAGACAGACATACATACAAGGTTTCAACTAGGGTCCCTGGCACAACCCTTTGCAACAAAGCTCCAACCGCACTTCCGTGGTGTTTCTCGCACCTTTTCTTAATTATGCCCGAAGGTCCAGCGGCCTAAATCATTGGTCTCATGATTCCACAGTTTGAAATTTTGAGGTTCGCCATTCCGACGCAATCCCAAAAGTTTTTTTTAGTTTGACGCGCATCGTTTTGATACATGTTTTTGCCCGCGACCTGATGCTGCACTGTAAAGTCTCCAAAACCATTGAATTGGTGTTGAACAGGGGAAGACATGCGGCGATGATGGTCTTTTAATATCACCTGATCCCAGGGAGTTGGGTTGACCGAGGACAACATATTTCCAAAAAAAGCAAGTTCAAGTGATCGCCCCGCCCCATCCCCATCTCTAATGTAGCATCGGCTACATGCGCCGGAAGACATCACAAATACTAAAAATTCAGAAAAGAACCAAAGGA
>BGPT01000554.1:149024-151524 GCA_003297045.1 Symbiodinium sp. clade C Y103 | reverse complement strand
GTGCGTACCTACGTCCTACGTACCTACATACATAAATACCTCCATACATCCATCCATCCGTGGCAGCATTCATACCTGCATACATGCATGCACACATACATATATATATATATATGCATACATGCATGCATGAATCCACCCATCCCGCCATCCATCCATACCTGGCCCTGTGCCTTTGCAGCTGATCAGGGCTGCCTGCTGGAAGGGTGGAAGATCAACGATGGAAGATGCGACTGCCCAAAGAGCTGCGCTGATGAGGACAGCTGGCTCTGAAAATCGAAAAACATCCAAGTTATGACATATTTTCATTGGGAAATCATGATAGATCATAGCTAAATCAGCTACACATCAGGATATTGGGTGTGACTGGAGAAATGGGGATGATTCATTGGAAATGGGGGTATCACAGGCGAACTGGGATTGTAGCAACTGCAGCTGCGCCGATTCTTGCGACTTGGGCATCAACAACGGTCTGCTGTGTTCTGAGCAGTTCAGTTGCCCCAGCGGCTGCATTATTTCCAAGACCTTCGTGAACGATGGCCATTGTGACTGTCCAGGCGACTGTGCGGATGAACCGGACACGGAGTGGAGCTGCGAGAATTGCGCCTGTGACTTTGGATGTGGCTCTGGTTTGATTGGGAGTTTGATTTAGTCAAACTATTTCTCATTATCTATCCACATTTTAGGAAAGTGGAATGACACTCATGATATTCATGGGTCATGACCCAACATTCACACGGACGTTGCACGTCCCAGGTGGACGTCGCAATCCGAAGTGCTCGGAGCAATTTCTTTGCTCTGCGGGTAGCTGTGTGATCAACCAGAACAAGGTCAACGATTTGACATGTGACTGTCCGGACTGCGAGGATGAAGCTGACACTGGCTTGGATTGTTTCCAGTGTGCCTTTGATCCGAGGCAGTGTCCCACAGACTGTGGTGAAACCGACCCCCCGACTTCTCCATGCAAGTTTGTCTGTACGAAAAATCCTGAGTGTCTCATACGCTTTGATTGGGTGAACGAACAGGGAATTTCGTATTGTGATTGCCCAGACTGTGAAGACGAGGCAGAGCAAGGCTTAGTTTGCAACACGGAACCTGGTGGATTTTGCACGTGCCCCATTCAATGTGGGGGGGCGGTGGAGCCATGTTCTCCACCGACAACGCCACCGCCACCCCCTCCACCAGCACCACCTGGATCTTTTATCTGCGACAATGGGTGTTTTGTCAGCCAAGCCGATGAGAATGATGATGTTTGCGATTGTTCTGACTGCAGTGACGAAGACCAGCACACTTGTAATGACTGCACCTGTCCAACCTTTGATCCGACGTGTAGTGCCTGGAAAGCAAGTGGCTCTTTCTATTTTGTTTCTGCGTGTGGTTCTGAATTTCCATCAGCCCCAAAAAGGAAAAAACATTAAAACATGAAACATCTTGAAGGCTTGAGTACACAAAGTACTGTGCATATCCCAACCGACTAGCACGGGCTTCTGATGGGCCAAACGTATCCAAAAGTCACCAACCAGGTGGAGGCAGCAAGGGCAGCCTCAAGTGCTCGGAGCAATTTCTTTGCTCCCCGGGTAGCTGTGCGATCAACCAGAACAAGGTCAACGATCTGACATGTGACTGTCCGGACTGCGAGGATGAAGATGACCCTGGCGTGAATTGTAACACGTGTCAGGCCTTTGATTCGAAGCAGTGTCCCGCAGACTGTGGTCAAACCGACCCCCCGACTGATCCATGCAAGTTTCGCTGTACGAACAATCCTGGGTGTCTCATACCCTTTATCTATGTGAACGAAGTAGATTTTCCAATTTGTGATTGTCCAGACTGTGAAGACGAGGAAGACGCAGTTTGCGGCCCACCTTCTTGCCCATGTCCGACCTCTTGTCTCAACGGGGGACCCTGTGCTCNTTTGTGATTGTCCAGACTGTGAAGACGAGGAAGACGCAGTTTGCGGCCCACCTTCTTGCCCATGTCCGACCTCTTGTCTCAACGGGGGACCCTGTGCTCCAGTCCCAGTCTCGGAGCTATTTATTTGCTCCGAATCAGGTGGCTGTGGGATTTTCCAGAACAAGGTCAACGATTTGACATGTGACTGNTATTTGCTCCGAATCAGGTGGCTGTGGGATTTTCCAGAACAAGGTCAACGATTTGACATGTGACTGTCCGAACTGCGAGGATGAAGCTGACAATGGCTTGGATTGTACCCAGTGTCAGGGGAAGTGTCCCGCAGTCTGTGGTCAAACGGTTGGTCCATGCAAGTTTCGCTGTTCGAATAGTGGGTGTCTCATTGACCCTGCTCTTGTGGGCGACGCGTCTTGCAACTGTCCGGACTGTGAGGACGAGTCAGAGCTAGGCTTCGCTTGCGACACGGCTACGGCTGGATTTTGCCAGTGCCCCACGGGCTGTGATCCTGAGAATCCTGAGCCAGTGTTTCCATGTTCTCCACCAGCACCACCTGGATCTTTTATCTGCGACGATGGGTGTTTTGTCAGCCAAG
>BGPT01000554.1:136624-149002 GCA_003297045.1 Symbiodinium sp. clade C Y103 | reverse complement strand
CTGTCCAACCTTTGATCCGACGTGTAGTGCCTGGAAAGCAAGTGGCTCTTTCTATTTTGTTTCTGCGTGTGGTTCTGAATTTCCATCAGCCCCAAAAAGAAAAACAACATTGAAAACATGAAACATCTTGAAGGCTTGAGTACACAAAGTACTGTGCATATCCCAACCGACTAGCACGGGCTTCTGATGGGCCAAAAGTATCCAAAAGTCACCAACCAGGTAGAGGCAGCAAGAGCAGCCTCAAGTGCTCGGAGCAATTTCTTTGCTCCCCGGGTAGCTGTGCGATCAACCAGAACAAGGTCAACGATCTGACATGTGACTGTCCGGACTGCCAGGATGAAGATGACCCTGGCGTGAATTGTGACACGTGTAAGTCCGATGATTCGAAGCAGTGTCCCGCAGACTGCGGTGAAACCGACCCCCCGACTGATCCATGCAGGTTTCGCTGTACGAACAATCCTGGGTGTCTCATACCCTTTATCTATGTGAACGAGGACAATCCGTGGTGTGATTGTCCAGACTGTGAAGACGAGGAAGACGCAGTTTGCGGCCCACCCTCTTGCCCATGTCCGACCTCTTGTCTCAACGGGGAACCCTGTGCTCCAGTCCCAGTCTCGGAGCTATTTATTTGCTCCGAATCATATTTGCTCCGAATCAGGTGGCTGTGGGATTTTCCAGAACAAGGTCAACGATTTGACATGTGACTGTCCGAACTGCGAGGATGAAGCTGACAATGGCTTCGCTTGCGACACGGCTGGTGGATTTTGCCAATGCCCCACGGGCTGTGGTCAGCCAGTGCCTTCATGTTCTCCGCCACCCCCGCCACCGCCACCCCCTCCACCGCCGCCACCACCACCGCCACCGCCGTCGCCTCCTTTTACCTGTGCTGACGAGTGTGTCGTCACCGAGAGGGATATGAATGACGATTACTGCGATTGTCCTGATTGCAGTGACGAAATCCAGCACAATTGTGATGATTGCACGTGTCCCACGGAATGTGGTGCCATGAAAGCAACTCCTTGCTTCTTTCTGTTTTTGTTTGTCTTGCTTAACTTTTCTTTCCGTTTTTTTTGCCGTCCCCATGCCTTACATACTGTAGACTTTAGACGGACATCGTGAAAATCTCTCAATGGATGAGCAGTTACTGAAACTTGGGGTACCCCAAACCGTTCGTTTCTCATGATTAAATATGAATAGATTCGAGGATAGCTTGGATGATCTCTGTTTTTTTTCATCATCATTTTTTGACTTGAACTGTCGGTCTAGGTGAAAATGGTAAGGCTGGCCTCAAGTGCTCAGAGCAATTTCGTTGCCCTGTCGGAGGGGGCGACCCATATGGCGACCCATATGGTGACCCATATGGGGACCCATATGGATCCCCCGGCTACCCATATGGACGATTGCTATTGGATCAACATCCATATGGCTATGGTGGTTCGGGAGGAACAAAGTCCGCAGAAACAGTGTCTGGAGCCCGATCCCTGTCTGGAGATTCTGACACTTGTGTGATCAACAAGAACAAGGTCAATGATGGGACTTGCGACTGTCCAAACTGCGGGGATGAAGATGACCCTAACGTGGTTTGTGGCCCCTGCGACTGTCCCGAGACCTGCGGAGAATCGGTGGATCAATGCAAGTACCGTTGTGAGGGTGAACCTTTGTGTCTCATCGAACTTTTTTACTTTGACGACAAAGAGTTCTGTGACTGTCCGAACTGTGACGATGAACGTGCCTCTGGTTTCATTTGCGACACGGAACCTGATGGATTTTGCGAGTGTCCGGACTCTTGTGGGATTGAGACAGATTTTTGTGAACCCAATCGACGTTTGGCTGCGAATCTGAGCCTGGCTGGCCTGGCTGATGCACCACAGGTGGGTGGCCCTGGGGAAATCTTGCGGGGATCCTCAACACGCAAATCCAAGGCCCCATTTGCTCCTCATCACCATCACTACCATGTCATTGCCTTCACTACCATCACTAATTGCCATCATTACCATCACCATGATCACTACCATGACTACCATGACTAGCATCAGTCCCATCACTTCCATCACTATCATCATTGCCTTCGCCACCAGCACTACCATCACTACCATGACTCCCATCAATCCCATCAGTACCATCATTGCCTTCACTACAATCACCACCATCACAAACAAACATCAATACCCTCACCATCATCAGCACCATCACCGTCATCACTGTCAATCATCATCATCATCATCATCATCATCATCATCGTCATCGTCATCGTCATCGTCATCGTCATCGTCATCGTCATCGTCATCGTCATCGTCATCATCATCGTCATCGTCATCGTCATCATCATCATCATCATCATCATCATCATCATCATCATCATCATCATCATCATCATCGTGATCATCATCCTCGTCATCAACACCAGCGATTATTGTACCGGTTCGTGTATTATTCTGTCGAGCTGGTCGTAGCAATCACCATCCCTGAAAGAATCACACTATTTTCTACCCACCTGTGAGTAATTAATTATGATTATATAACATTATATAACCAACCTGGGGTTGGGGGGTACGATAGTTCAAATATGTTCAAATCACACCGCGACAGATGACGTTCACATCAACTGGTATAAGGGATAGAAGGCTGCCATCATGTTACATATCACGCTGCGTGATGTCACGCCAACTGATGTTACTCCCCATGATGCTACATACACGAGTTGTCATGCTACACGGTACATGATGTTAGGTAGACAGGAGGCTTCAGGCTACATGATGTCACATGGACACGAGATGGCACATTACATGATGTTACACACAGGACATGTCACGCCACATGATGTTGCGTTACATGATGTGACACAGGCAAGAGACTTCACGCTACATGATCTTGCCGACCAGGCTGTCAAGGAAGCAACTGGTATGAATCAAAGAATTATTTTGGCAAGAGTAGGAGACCCCAAACAGTGTGGGGGGTAGGAATTTAGTGCTTCAAAAACAAGCAATGATATTGCAAGACCTTCATACAAGAAGGTCCTATGAGCATCCGGGGAGAACTTCCAGACAAGCACCCCCAATGCAGAGCATCTTCATGTGAACAGGACCTCAACAAGACCTTCTCACAAGGACCTGCACAAGACCTTGCAAGGACACCTAAAGGATTTCACCAAGACGATATTGTGAACTTCTCTTCCATTTACTGGTATGAGGTTCCGTGTCAGACTCTAGGTGTCCTTGCATGGTCTTGTACAGGTCCTTGAGAAGATCTTGCGGGGATCCTGTGGTCCTTGCATTAGGATCTTGAAGATGCTCTGCATTAGAGGTGCTTGTCTGGAAGTTCTCCCCGGATGCTCATAGGACGTTCTTGTATGAAGGTCTTGCAATATCATCCTCTGTATAAAAGGTCCTTCTTTGATGATCTTGTGAGCTTCTCACAAGAGCCTGAACAAGATCATTCAAGGACCTCGTGCAAAAGGCGTCACCAGGATCGCCAGAATACGATTACTAGAGAGGATTTCACCAGGATCCCAACAACACTTTCCAGGTAAGAACCCGTCAGTGTGGACACACTGTTTGGAGAATAAAAAGATAGTCATTCAGAACTTGGAAATTACAGCTGCAACTATGCAAGTTCACTGACCTAACCTCAAAGGGCAACAGAGATATCTGGATGCGACAACGAACTGTTTTCCAAACGCGACGCAGAGTTTCACCATCGAAGACACTTTGCTCGGAACCGAGTTGACAATGGACCACAGAGGGCAAGACGCACGAATGCAGAACACCTCGTGCAAACGCAGAGATCAAGCGCAGCGATCTCTACAGTGCAAGAGACACGGATGCCTTAGATGCCCGTCATCTCGTTCATACGCAGAGATCATGCCAAGCGATTGCCCTGGAAACCAGGCAGGGCAAGACACCAGACACATCGCACAACAGCCTGGAATTTGCCAGATCGTGCAAACACAGATCTCTGGCAGGGGCAATGTCACAAAATGCTAGCTGCTGCAGCAAGGTGCCGCAGACCGCAAAGAGGATGCATGCGCGCAACCGCAGCATGCAGCAAGTGTGTTGCACCCCCAAGGTTCATGGACATGTCACAAGAACCATTTTACGCGAGAATTCTGAGCAAAAATGCCGCGCCCAAAAGTCCGGGCGCAGACTTTGTGCGAGCCTGCGCAGTCGAAACGCACATGGACATCTCAGGAAAGCCACTCTACGCGAGAATTTACGGGGAAAATGCCGGCGACCAGATGGAGCACCCTGATCAAGCACAGGCCCTTTGCCAGTATCGCAAGAACCCCTCAGTGTGGAGACACTGTGGGGAGAAACGCGTTTGGAAATATTTGGAAATCATTTTTTTGGCATCATGCTGTCTTCGCCGTTTCGCTCTGGCGCGAACATCCTTTTTCCTCCCAAAAAGTGATTGCGTGAGCGCAGAAATGATTGCGCCGCCGCAGGTGATGAAGCCGGCTGCAGAGAAGTTGCCAGAAACACCCAGTGGTGGTCGTCACTTGGTGTTCCATCTGGGATGGGAGGACGCCGAATAGGCTGGAGGTGATAGCGGGGCCATTTGCCATTTGCATCAATTTGCAACTTTCAATCATACTAAAAAATCAACCGCTGGCAGGACCATTGTTGAGGAATACCTCATGTTTTTGATAGTATCAGGAGGATATCATGATAATGCTATGGGAAAATTAAGGCCATTATCTCCTTGCGTTGAGATGGATGAATCTGAGACGGATTCTTTTCAGCTGCATCCTGCATCAGTCTCCGGCCAGCACCAGGGGACAGCGAAAAGGTAGATTTCACAAAGAAATAACGACATCATGGACATTGATACCTGTGAGCACGACTCAAAACGTGGGAATACTCAAAGCTGGACGGTTGAATTGCATGACCAGGCCACAGCAAAACACCTGGTCCCCGCAAATTAGGTTGTAAGTATATAGTTATAAGGGAAAAAATGAGGCGATTGACTCCCAAGTGTAAACATTCAACCATGAATGAAAATTGAAACTATGAAACACGAATGGTGTAGCGATACACCAGGGCATTGATTTTGCATCTTTTGCATCTTTAGGGCATCAAACATCATCAAACTATCTTAAATGATGAGGGTAAAACATCTTGAACCACAGGCACCTTGAGCTAGGGATAATGCTGAGATCACCAACTCACATAAGGAGTTAGCCAACAATCATGGAATGTATATATTACCAACAGAACCGGTGTTTACTATATCGTCATGATATGATTAAAAGACATAGACATATAGATATTCCTCAACAATGGTGGGTTTTATCCCACACCTACCTGGACCATGTATGGGTGATTTACCTATCAAACATGGTGATTTTTTATTGCCATGTTAGTTTACAAGTTTACCAGAGGGTAATTTTATCAAGATTTCCGGAGCTGATAGGGTTTTCAAACCACATCTCCCGATGAGGTCACGTAGCGGAGGTGACACTTGAGGCAGCCATGGCCATTCGCGCCGCGCTACAAAGGGCCAACACAGCTCGAGGCGACGGGCTGGGCCAAGGGGTCACGGGCCGTGTCATCCAGCATCACCTTTCAATTCTAGGTGTTGCTCGAGATTTTCTAATCATGTTGGAACTGGTGTCATGGGAATATGATGGAAAAGTACCCACTGGTAAACATCCAAAACGCTATGCAAAACCGCAAAATCAACTATAAATGACCATTTTCAATAGCCATGTGAATTTACCAGAGGGTAACCGATCCAAAAGATGTGAAATGGCTATGAGATAAAACCCACCTGGAAGGTACCGGAAAATCACTGGTGCTGGATGTTTAGTCCCCCTAATTGTCGTAATCATGGGTTTTGACCCATCCCCAAATCCCACTGGGATAGTGATAATTACTTTTCGGCATCTCTTTTGGGGATTACTGAAATATCTACAATAATGGGGATATGATTGGGGATATGGTCATCAATGATTAATGATTAATGTTGAATCGCATATATTTCCAATTGTCAACAATAAAGGGGGAGGTATTAGGAATCACTGCAAATACAGGTGCGCAGAATGGTAAAGAAAAAATTGGGGATGGTCTGTTATTGCGCATTCCCCACTGAATCCTGCGGGGATGGCCTACCATAACCCCCAACTGATAAGATTGGGCATGATTTATCATTTGGTTCCGCCAAGGTTGAGCATGCTGAATTTTGCGATTTCTTTTGAAAAGATCGGTTACCACATGAGATATTGGCAACTTTGAAAACGCACAGGTCTGGGTCAGATTTTTTCAACTTGGACTCCGACTTTTTGGGTTTGATGCAAAAGATTTTTCGCACCTGGATGAAGATGTCAATGCTGGATGAAGTTGGTGGGGGCAACGAACCATTGAGGTGAAACGCTTCGAGCTTCCGCACTCTGTAGTGCTGTGGCAACTTTAGTGAAGAAAACAAAGGAAATACAAAACCATCAAATTTTGCGTGACGACCTCCAGGCAAAGGAACCGCCGACGAGCGATTGAGAAAGGAATTGGCGACGGCATTCAAAGGAGACAGGGAGATGAAGCAGTTGACCGGTCATGCACCCAAACAGGCAATAATATATTGTGGGATTTGATGGGATCTGTGGGTGCAGTGAGTGGGGATCAAAGGGTTATGGCTACATGGACAAGGCAGCTTCTGCTGACTCTTGCATTGGAGAAATTGCAAAGTAAAAAAAACAACCTTTCAAAAGATATCACTCAAACTCACGCCAACCATGTGAATCTTGAAGCAATTTCCATTCCCCAGGAGCTGACCAGGGCATGTTGCGCATCGTGAGTGGCCATCTTCGTCACCAGGTTCTGCACATTGCGCTGCAGGGGGCCTTGGGGCTGCTGGGCTCAGATGTGGAGCTGCGGCGTCGCGTTTCGTTGGTCTTCAGCGATGGCCCGCCCTTGAAGCAGGCGCGACACGTGGCGCCCAAGGGCTTCCAAGACGAGGAGCTGCCCAAGGAGCTCGGGGAGAGGGGCAGCCGGCCGCCAGCACCTGCGCCTCCCAAGAGATCGACGTCTGGGACGTCTGAGAAGTCGGGGCAGAAGAAAACGGGAAGGAAGGGAAACTTGGCTGGAGTGGGAGGCAGGCAATATGCTGCATACAGATGTATATATAGTGTTTATACCGTGCTTGATACATTCATGTTGCAGCCTGATGTTCGCCACTTTCCGAGGACCTCCTTCCAAGCACGTGGATGTGGTGGACTTGATCATTGAGCAGATGCTCCGCATGGCCTTCACGGATAAGTCCCTCACCTTTGCGGAACAGTTGGTGAAAACCTTGCGCCACGAACGGGGAAAGGCACCGCGAAGCGCAGGTCAAGACGCAGCTACGCGCAGTGATGAGGGACGCCAGTTGCAGGTGACGTCGGGGGTCAACATGGCACGAATAAGTTGAATCATGTTGACGGGGTGGGAATTGTCAGGCCCCCGTTACGATTGCATTTATTGTTTGTGGCATTGAGGCGGATGATCAAGAGAGGGCACTGCTACAACATTGAACCACCAATCGGAAAATGATTGGGGGAGATTGATGGTAGATGGTACCAAACTGATGCCTGCAGTGAGTAGATCTTGGATAAATGCTTCACAAGGCATTGTGTTCCACATTATATTTGCATTGAATTCCCTCGGGTCCTCGGGTACTGCATCAACCAAGTCCTATCTTCAGTTGGAACATTCCAAATCTTCATGCAGTGGACTTATTCATTTTGGGGTCTCTTTTCGGGAGTTTCATATTCCCAAATTCTTTATGATCATGTCAATCAATGTTAGTCGTTCATGCCCCTAAGCAAGCCCAAGGATTCTTACTGTAATCACTGTAATCGGATAACCCATTGTGATGATACCATGAAATATTCCCTTTGAATCTTGGTTCAGCTCACCTACAAACCAGAGATATATTACGATATATTCTTGGACAAGGCTGGGCAACGGATGATCCCTGTTTTGATAGGATGAGATCCACCTACAAATAGAAGTTAGGTGGATTTTGCATTGCCAGATTTACTTCTCAGACTTAAACCGAGCATTTTGTAGAGTGTCCGGCCCTCCTATATTCTGGAGATGATTATCGCATGATACTAACTTGTCAACTATCCAATGGCGCATGGGGAGCCAATGGGGGTCTATGATTCTATGATTACACTACATCATCCCCAAATAGAGGAAATCACCTCGCACACTGTAAATATATGTAAATATCCAGTCAATTTTCATTCCCAGTGAATGGATATTGAGAGATAGTTGTATATCATGACAACTCAGCTTCCCAATCACTACCCTCTAGTAATCAAACGCGGCAAGGGAAATCGACCATTTTTGAAGATTCGTACAGTATCCATATAATTCGAAACCATCCAGATACAACTTTTGATACTTTGAAAGTCATCTCGATTGGAGGTTCCATAAATAGAATCCACCCACTATAGTCTATGAAAATTCATATGCTATTATATACAATAATATTCAATAATATACATCTACACATTGTATGGACACACACACACACATACATCTGTATAATCTACTCATGTGCACACACACGCACATATATATATATATATATATATATATGTATGATTATGTTTGTACGTATGTATCCATTTTTTCACACACACATGTATATATTTATATGTATAGACATTGCCTTAGCTTCACCGCATCGGGTTTTGCTGGGTCAGCTCTAATCGCTCCAATTTTTCGCCATCGCCGCTCCAGGCGCCGAATGCGGCGGGGGCAGCGGAGCGCCCGGACATCCCGGCCCAGCTGATCCCCGAGGATGCCTTCCTTTGTCCCGATGTTCAAGATTGCCCATTGCCCAGGCTGTGGGAATTTCGACCTACAGAGACATGGCTGGGGCCATTTTTCGGGGAATTGGAGGGAGCCTATGGAATCTCCGAAATCCAGTGGTTCATCATGATGAATCAGTTGTTTGATTTATTTTAAAATGGCCATTTGGGGGTCGTGCCAGCTTATTTGGAATGATGGGATCAGTTTAGTTTTTTCCGGGAACTATCCCAATTTATTGCCGGACTCTTCAACTTGCTGAATGATTATGATCTGCACCCAGGTGAATGAATCATGATGTCATGATGAATTTGTCAAAGTGTTTATTCAACCAATCCCATCAAAAAGGTGGGTTTATATTGAGAGGCGAATCTCTTCTACCAACAACCACCTGAATCCACAGTTTCTATTGGGGGATTTTGATGGATTTTGTTTATTTTGCCACCCGTGTTTTTGCGGGTGGCATCGCTTGAAACCACACCTTTATGTTTTTCGAAGTCCAGCCGATTACCCTCTGGTAATTAAACGTAGCTATTGAAAGTGACCATTTATAGTGGATTTTCCCATTAAAAATGGTGATTTCCCATAATCATGGTGATTTCCCATTGTGGTTCAAAGAAACCATCTGGAAACAGGGCAGGGAAACAGCTTGTCGATCATCCGAGTGCCAGGTATTTCCGCAACAACCGGAAGTGTGATTGCCCGGTCACGTGTGCAGATGAGGAGCCGAAGTTGGGGATGCAGTTCAGGTTACAAATGGGTATAAGCATGGTTGTCAACCCCATAAGTTGGGATATGAGATAATCATAGATAATCTCTATCTCTATAACTATTATATTCACTTATAACTGGAACTGTACTTCCAAGTATGGAGTTGTTGGTGCTGAGGGGTCAGCTCCTGTTTCTCTCCACGGATGATGCCGTTCGCAATCGACGTTGCAGGACGCCTTCGATTGCGAGAACTGCGTGCCGAAGGTGCCCTTTGGCTTTACGGGCCAACAAGCGCAGGACCCGGGCCGGACGTCCGGCCGGAAGGGACGGTGAGATAAATTCACTACATTTTCCCCTGTTTGAATGTGGATATTCCAATGCAAAAGCATGCAAAAGCCGTACTTTTTTTCCATTAGTATCCATTAGTTGGTGTTGATTTGCCAATGACAGCTGTGGATTTCCTCGCTGGATTTGTCAATTCAAGAGTGAGGAAAATCCCAATGAACTATGAATTTTCCCCTTGTATTTTCCAAGTAAAGAATGTTAGTTTCTCACCAGGAAACCTTGATTTCCGGGAAATAAGTAGAATTCTCCTGCGGGATTTCCAATCGAAAAGTTCAAAACTCCGCAGCAACAAGACATGGATTCTCCCATGAATGCTGTGGACTGTGGATTGTTCCACCAAACGAGCTTGGATTTTCCAATTCAAAACTTTGCATGACATTTTCCCATTGAACCTCTATGGATATTCTCAACAAAAGGTCTGGATTTTACCACATGCAGAGTGTGGATGTTCGTATTCAACATGTGTGATTTTCAATTACCGTACAGTAAAGACAATGGATTTGACCGATATATGATATACTGATATACGTGTGCCTGTGCCGATCACCCAAGATTTTCTCATTTTCACATTCAAAGGTGTGGAATTTCCCATAAGAAAGACACTGCTTTTCCCAGCAAAGAACAGTGGTTTTCTCGCATCAAGCATCCACGTGGCTATCTCAAGACAGGGTTTGCCCTCAATTGATAACCACAAAGCAGTGCTATACCATGCTAAACCCCCCAAATTCTCCAAACTCCTTGAAATTTGCGGCACTTCCAATGGGGACAACTGGCTCATTCACCAGACATGGCGCCCTTCTCCGGGAGCCACGGCGCCAGGCCGCTGCGACGATTGGCTCCGCCGTGGGCGCCAGCATGACCGCCGCCATCGGCATCGCGGTGGGCCTCGGGGTGGGCCTGGCCACCGCCATCGGCGTGTCCGTGGCCCTCGGGACTGCGGGCTTTGTGGTGCCCAACGCGAAGGCAGGGATTCACCGTGGAGATGGTGGGGATGGTGGGGATGGTGGAGATAGATTGGAAGATTCATTGGATACTAATAGAAGATTGACCGAAGGAAGTTTAGAAATCAAACTGCCGAGAATATGGACAGATTGAAAAGCCAAGATGGGAAAAACCAGAGAAGAGAGAAGCTCAGACAGGGAGAAAGTCAGAAGAAAGAAGATCAGAGAGGAGAAAGTCAGAAGAGAGAAGATGCAGCAGCGCGAAAAGGTAGGAAAGTCAAGAAGCACTGTTTTTCCAATGTTTTGTGGCTCCGGAGGGTCGAAAAGTATGCTCGCTAAAGCGGCAGGTGCGGAGCCACCCGGGCAGATGAGAGATGAAAAATCTCACGCCGTTGTGGCGCGAACCACATTTGGAAGTAAAAAGTGTTAAAAACTGACGGTCTCGGAGCACTTTTGGAAGTTGAGCTGTGGAAAAAGTGCACGCCGTTGTGGTGCGAAGCACATTTCGAAGTCAAAAGTGTTAAAAACTGGCAGTCTCGGAGCACTTTTGGAAGTTGAGATGTGGGAAAAGTGGACCCTGTTTTAGCGCGAAGCACATGTGGAACTCAAAATGTTAAAGGCACGACACGTTCAGAGCACTTTTGGAAGTTCAGACGTGGTTTTGTGTGGCAGGCGCAGGGATTCGGCACCTGGTCAAAAGTAAGCTAAGCGTACGTGTGTGTATGTGTGTTTTGTGGGACGTGGGATTTTCAAAAACGATGGCAGGCGTGGCACATCTGAAGCGGATCTGCAAAGATGCATTTCGCGTGGCAGGCGCTGTGCAAGTGACATATCGAACAGACATGTTCAGAGGTCAGGGCGCTGATTTCCTTAGAGGGTGCATTTTCGAGTATTAGATCTTCAGGTTTGTTAAAGTCATTTTGTGTGACAGGTGCACCACTTCGTATGAGTTGGCTTCACTTTTTCGTGGCAGGACGCCGTGTTTTAGAGACATGGCATGGCAAAATAGCAAAACGCATTGGTACAAGCCCTGCACAGTCAACCTTCCATTTTTAAGGGAAGCCTCGCAGATTTGCTTTGCTCTTGATGTTGTCACCTTGGAAAATGGAGGAAATCTCGCAGAATTGCTTCCTTTCGGAACGTTACTACATTACACTACACTACACTGCAACTGCAACTGCAACTGCAACAACAGCTGCGGCCACAACTGCAACTACGGACTACCACTACAACTACAACTACACTACAAACTACAAATTGCACCACACTACACTGCACTACACTGAAACCACACCACACTACCCTACACCACACTACACTAGACTAGACTACAACAAGAACTACAACTACAACCAAAATCACAACCGCAACTACAACTATAACCACAACTCCAAGTACAACTACAACTACAACTGCCACTACCACTACAATTGCAATTGCAACAACCACAACAACCACAACAACCACAACAACCACGACAACCACGACAACCACGACAACCACGACAACCACAACAACCACAACAACCACAACAACCACAACAACCACAACAACCACAACAACCACAACAACCACAACAACCACAACAACCA
>BGPT01000554.1:115848-134626 GCA_003297045.1 Symbiodinium sp. clade C Y103 | reverse complement strand
AGACAGAGAGACAGAGAGACAGAGAGACAGAGAGACAGAGAGACAGAGAGACAGAGAGACAGAGAGACAGACAGACAGACAGACAGACAGACAGACAGATAGATAGATAGATAGATAGACAGAGATAATGTAGATTTAGGAAGGTAGTTATAGATATGGAGGTTTCTCAAAATGTGGTTCACCCACATCATCCATTTATAGATGGATTTTCCAGTAGGAAGCATCCATTTTGGGGATCCCCTATTTTAGGACCCCCCCGATATATGTATATATATATATATATGTGTGTGTGTGTGTGTGTGTGTGTCACTTTGAGCTGGCTCCAGCACCAGGAAGGTCTTCAGCTTTGCGAAGTGCTCACGGATCTCGATTCGCAAGGTGGAATCTGAACAAATCCCACAATTGGTTGGGGGGACCACTTGCAGGACCCCTCATGGTAGTGTTTGAGCCAACCCCGGATCAGTAAAGCTGCCATCTGTCAACAGGACTATCACCAGGGATCATGTCACACGTAAATGGTACCCGCAATATAGCACCTCGCACCAAGATGCAGAGTTTCGCAAAATCCCGGCAAACGAGTAGTGTTTTCTTTCAACACTTACAGAGCTTCTTTTCTGAAACAATTTTTTTTGGTAGAATGACATACCAGACATACCACTAAGGCAGCGGTTATACACTTTTCCATACTTTTCCTTTATCAACAGAAGCGCAAGCGTTGCGCAATCTAGTAACCACCAGGTGTACAGGCTGTGATGACGGAAGAGTTGGAAGCGGCTGGGGCTCCCACCGATTTCCAGTTGGTCTCTTGGGAGCCAGAGCCGAATCCCAAAAGCTACAACCCCACGCAGCTGACGCCCGCAGGAGATGGCAAAAAAAGAACCTTGGGGTTGGTCAAAGTCAAAAACCGTTAGAGGCCGAGATTTTTCCATGTTTCTTTAAATGAATCCGTTACATAGGTAGAAGTTGTTTTCTTCATACCTGTAGTTAACTGTTTTACTTTACATATGTTTGCTTCATGTTTCGCTTCATGTTTACCTTTTTTTGGGGACCACAAACCACCAAGGATCCTTCATCCCAGACATGTTTCAGCCTGGGAAACCAAGCTTTTTTGGAAACGGCGGCGGGCAAGGCATTGACTTCGGTTAAAGAGCTGGAGCTGAACAAAGGTTCAGAGGCCGATGAGCCCAATGTCTTGGCGTCCACCTATGGCATGTCTCGGGATGCCCAGGATGGTGCAAGTGTTTTACGGAAATCTTTCAATCAATTAATTGATTATGGTCTCTTGATCATCTAGACTCAGACTGGTTGGTGTTGATTTTTTGGATGGCTTCCATCAGCCAACATTTGAGTTGATAATGATGCCAACTCATAAGGAGGTGAACTTTTCTTAAGATCATCAGCCAGTTTATGTTCCCTGCAGTCTAATTACTGCAGTGTCATTAGTGCGCGCGAAAAAAAGATGCCAAATTGCTGGCAATTTGAAGGCCACCAGAGGGGGTTGCCAGGGTTTCAGAGGACAGGCTTTCAGGGCGATTTGGCTGTGGGTCGCTGTGGGATATGATGGAACTTTTGGGTTAAGATTGGAGGATGCACCCCGAAAATGGGATTGTGAAGAACTACAATACTACTGAAATTTCCCAAATGTACCATTTTAAGGGCCTTCCAAAAAACGACCCAGTCGCGCACGGCCGCTGACTGGGCGTCCAAGGAAGATGAGGAGCAGTGGTTCAGAAGCAACAGCCAGTTGCAAAGCCTGGACGCCCCAAGTTTGTGTCGAGTCTTGGAGCTCTGGAAGGAGGCAGCGACGAGCAGCCAAGTGGCCGATCTGGGAAGCCCTTCTGTAAAGGATCATGCTTTGAATGTTGCTGGGAAGATGAATTTCAAATGGGGATTCTATATCATCATAAAACAACACACACACACAGATATATATATATATATATATATGTATAAATATTAGAAATATATTTTATACAAATTTATAATATAGATATATAGATGACATTTGGATGCTTCAAGAAACATGGTCGTCTTGCCACCGAAAGATTGGCCCACGTTAAACGTCCAGGCCGTGACATATCACTGCGCAGGATGACAGCTATTACCTGGTCATGGAGCTTGTCCCTGGGATGGACCTTTTTACCATGCTGAAAGCTGAAGGGGCTTTCCCCCCACAGACAGCGTTGCTTGCCGGCAATGTCGCCTGTAGCTGTAGCTGGACGACTTCCTGGAGAAGTCGAAGTTTGGGGTAGGGGATCGCCATGGACGACTCATTGCATTGGTTCAAGGCAAACCTACTTAGAAACCCCTATATCATTGGTGGTAAAAACATGTAAACACCATTGTTTCCTCTAAATGTCCTTTAACCAATCCATTGAATGACCCTGATGTGCGCAAACGCCACTCCTCGACAGAGCGCAGGCGCCAAATCACCAAAGACATCCTTGAAGGTTTGGTTGTGCCTTGGTATCACTGTCCTTGATACCCGCTGGACCTGAGACACCTCTGCTAATCAAACACGATCGCGGAAAATCTTCTATGAATGCAGGCTGAAGCGCGGAAATCATCCATATAGAAATGGATGGAATGGGGCACTTTCATGAATTTTTCATGTATCAATGAGTTTGCCAAACGTTCAGTCTTTGAATATCAATCTATTGATTATTTCCTGCGATGGGGATTTTCAATAGGCCATGTCGACCCTGCCATCGTGAGTCGAAAATGTTGCCCTGGGGCAGTCGTGTTTATCGAAAACAACCATGACCATCATGAACCTCCCGTCCCGGAAATCATTTATATATATATATATATACATACATTTATATACATCATTATACGTCTATATCTACCTACCAATCACACACACACACACGGGTATATATATATATATAAATACACACAGACACACACACATATATATATATATACACATGTATACATATCTATGTATCAATGGCGGACTAGTCGGACTAGTTCCATACGGTTTTTGTAATTAATCCCCTGTAGGGCACGAAAGGGCAGTGTCACTTCATGCCAATCACAGCAAGTCCGGTTCAGAAATGGTCGTGGGATCGCAGCGCGAGGTGCTTCATGGGGCGCTGCAGTTGGTTCATCGGGACATCAAACTGCAGAACATCATGGCGCATCGCCCGGACTCTCCGGGTGAGATCAAGGTGCGCAGCTGAGAAAACTGGGAATGAGTAGTGAGCCCCAACGAGCACTGATACAGTAGATGGACCCAAACAAACACATCAACCTCCTCTGAGAGAAAGAAAAACGCAAGCTAAGCACAACATTGAAAGTTGGGGGCTGGGGGGTCACACTTAGTATAGCCGCTTTGGTTTCATCGTCCACCTGGGGCAGGATGGGTGATACAGTCCATGGATGTTGATCGCACATTCCAAAGAATTTGAGAAAGGCATGGCTCAAAATGGTCAGAACCATTGATCCATATAATCGTCGATATATCATCATGATGTATCATGGTATATATCATAATATATCATGATATATCACAATATATCATAATATATCATAATATATCATAATATATCATAATATATCCATATTCATCTCCCAAAACATTGGAGGTTTCTGTTACCCTTTGTTCTTGGTTCCATATCAAGGCGAAAATCATTGACTACGATACGCTGTGGCCGATGAGTGACGCGAAGGTCCGCGGACAGAAAAACACACCGCTGGGCGTTTCAGTTCGCAGTTCGTGGGCGTTTCAATGACGTTGACATTTGACTTGGAAGTTGAATAATGTTATGCGCCATTGAATGGCAAAGTGTCCAAGAAGGAAAACCATCATTGATGTGATTGGCACTAAATCTGCTCATAGCTTTGAAGGACCTTTTCCCTTTTCGGTTCATTATTTTGTTCACTGACCTCCTTTCTCCATCCATGGATGTCATGCTAGAGAACCCCTTTCTGTGACTGATTTGTTTCGTAGAATTAACCCACGATTCCATTAACTGTAAACAAAGATATTACATCACCTCCAAATTTTTAATGGGATATCATATAATATCATTGATGTAATATCCTCCCCCCATGGTCTCAGGCGAGCTCTCGCTTTGTGGTCGGCTCAGCCTCCAAACGGCAAGTTCAGTAGGAAAATGACGAACAGAATTCCATGACATTTTTGGGCACCGAATTTGCCAGAATATGGGTGGAGTATGGGATAGTAGATAACAATGTATAGTAAGACCATCAGGATTTGGGTAAATCTGACGTCCCAGGGCGGATCTATATTCATGGATTGGGGCTCATTTAGGGCTATAGTTTTATGGCTGGTGTTTGTTGAACTTCTGAAAATCAGTCATCCAACATGAGTGGGTGATGCCACAAACAAATAAGCAGAGATGGTTCTGGTTTGAGCCTTTGCAAACATAAGCTTGCACCAATCCATGCTGTTTGTTTATAAACCATGGTTATAGTCAGCTAGAATGAATTTCCAAGATATGCTAATTCCCAAACCAACTGACCTATCCAGGGGGCCCCTTCCGTCCTACGAAAAAAACGCCGATGCGATTTTCATTTCTGGTCGAACTGCAAACTGAGGACCAGTACATAGCGCCAGAGGCGTACGATGCCCACTACTCTGTCGCTTCAGATCTTTTTGCCGTGCCTGGCTTTGAGTTTAGGGACCAAAACCGATTGCACAAAAGGGAGATTCAGGGCCACGCCGTGTAGGAGAAGGGTGAAGATCACACTGCAGTGATTCATTCTATTGAACAGCTTCAATTTTCAAGTGCAGTATTGAAGTTGAGAACTTGTTTGCGGGATGTTTCAGTTTCTATGATCTGGTCATCAAACAAATCATTTCCCTGGGTCTTTGTGATTGCAAGCCGGGTGGCACCGTGGTACATGTTGTTTCACGCCGAGGTTGGGGTGGTCTGCTTCGCGCTGTGTTTCGGCCGCTTTCCGTTTTCGTACAAGGTCTTTGACGCTTGCCCAGTGGCCCGTTGGGACAATTGGGATGAGGAGAAAAGTTGGGCTTCCAACCATGGATCCCTATAGATCAAGGCAGGATGACCATCCCCCAACTTATGGGAAACGGTCAGGCAAGTGAACACAGCTATTGGCTATTGAACAACTTTTTTTTTTGAGGGCAAATCATCTATTTAAATGGGTCATTTTCCATGGCTATGTTAAATTGAGGGTATGGGTTCGCCCATGGAAACCAGGACGATGAGCCGGGAGAGAACTTGGTGGGCTCACGCAAGATGAAAGAGATCGCCGAGCGGCTGCGCAATGCCACCATCAAGTGGCCTGAAGGGGATCAGGCCTGGGGGCCTGGGCGCGTTTTTGCAAGGTTTTTGGTCGGCCGTTGCCAAGATCTAAAGGGTGCGGGTCAAAAAAGGAATGCAAAATGGCCCCCCAAAAAGTCCCAACTGATTTGTTCAAGGTGAATTAAACCCCAAATTCTTAACCCAGGGGACCCAGGATGTTAAAAACACAACTGGGCTCTTGAAATCATTGAGCCGGGTTGCTTGCCAGGAGGCGACAGACTTTTGCCGCTGGCTTTTAAACATGAGCCTTGGGCCGTTTTAAGTTCCACCCGGTGGGTCAAAATCCTCTGCAACCATGGGTGTATGGGTCAATATGGGGCACCAATGGGCCCACAAAAATTGTTCATTTGCAGTGCATTGCACCATCCATTGTGGGCATTTGGGGATCATGTGTAAGGTAAATTGCCCAACTTGCCCCTAAGAAGAACCATGCTAATTGATCACCAATCATGATCATTATATTTGGTGTGTACGGAATACTTGGAAAGGTGATGTAACCAACCCCGAGTCTCTGCCAATCCGTGTCTCCTGTTGCATCCTCAAAATCTGAATTGAGTAGCGGTGTCGACAAAGAAGAACTGGGGCATCATAGACACTGATCATCCGATGTTTTCAGATGTATTCTTGGCATGGTTTGGGCACACCAATCACACCAGCCATGAAAAAACAATGCGGATGAATAGCGGGATCTGCAGAGATGGGCACCTGAACGCGCTGAGCCCGCCATGTAAAGATTGGATTCAAACTTGGGGGCCTCTTTCGGATGCTGATAACCGACAAATGAATGCTTTAAAATGAATTGGGCTGTGGATGAGACGTTTGATCACCATGTCCAAAATACGTGGCCAACGCAGCCCCAGGAACCCGAAGAATCGGCCTAGCGATGCGTTGGAAGCTTTGAAACATCCATTTCTGCGCCGATAAGTGGGGTCCCAACCAGTCCAGTGATTTCTGCAGCCGCAAGCCGATGGCTCGGTCATTGGCTTCAGCCCATGCCAGATCATTCTCTCCCAGTGTGACATGGCCTTGAAACGGTCCCCTTCTGTGACAGCGGTCACCCCACTCCATTGAATTTGGTGGCACCGGACTGATTCATCCCACTCGACGTGACTCCAGCGCAGTTGGGCACATTCCAAACCTGTCCAGACTTGCTTTACGGCCACACGCGCTTTACGGTTCCAGCATCTGGTGGCACAGTAGTCCTTGTACAGAAGATGCTGCAACCAATACTCTCCGGCAATCAAACATGGCAATGGAAAATCACCTATCCTTAGATTTTGCCATAGAAACATTCATTTTAGTTGGGGGATTTCTCAGCTGCCCACCGTGTTTGAGGACACCGAAGGGTAGGGCCGTGGATAACGCCGCTGGATCAATCATTTTGCGATTATTGAGGTTGATCCATGTTGATCCATGAAGGGCACCGAGTCACCCAATGGGAATCACTCAGGTTTGCCCGATATGGGAACGGACAGCTTTTGCTGGGTGTTAAAATGCAAGAAACTGTTCGAGAATTGGTCTTCAGGAAACACTGATAATCAGTTTATATTTATACAAACTTGGTGTGACACTTAACGCCCGGCCGTAGCTTGCACACCTGTAACCCCAAATGAAACCATGTTTACAGCTTTTTTCTACACGAATCCTGAATCGACACTACTATAATTTCATAATTGTAATTGTTCTATCTCAGCCTCCAAACTATGCAACGTCCTTTTCCAAACCCATGGCTCTAGGGTTCCATTTGGGTTGAGGTGTAGAGTTTGGGTGCACTGGGCACCAGCGTCTTTTCCTTTCATGAAGCTCATGGAAGACCAGGAGGGAACTCTTCAGCTATTGCATGCTATTACCATCTACAGTAGACTGGGTCAACCTTGCACGATCAAGTTTGGCAACTTTTGGAGATAATGTAATGCAACGTCAGGTAATGTAATGCAATGTAGCCAAAGCCCCACCCCACCCCACCCCGCTCCACCTTGCGATGAAGCTGCCGGGAGTGAGTCCTTCATCAAAGTCCAATATCAGGCACTGCGGCAATGGGACCCAGTGACTTCTCTTTAAATAACAATGGACATGCAACGCACGATATATATATATATATGTATTACAGATATATATTATATAAATATCATATATATTATATAAATATCATATATATTATACAATATATATATATATATGTATATATATATATATGTATATATATATATGTATATATATATATATATGTATATATATATATATATGTATATATATATATGTACATATGTATATGTATATAATATAAATATATATATATATATATATATCTATACATGTGTGTATATATGTATATAAGTATATGTTTATATCTATCTATCTATCTATCTATCTATCTATCTATCTATCTATCTATCTATCTATCTCTATATAGATATGTATGTGTATGTATGTATGTATGCATACTTGTCCCACATAATATGATATACATTGATTGAGACATTCGAAATCAATGTCATCAAACCAACAGATTCTACCACAGAGCTGGCACATGAGCCCAGCAAACATGGTGGAGGCGGGTTCCTTTCTGCATCTGCCTGCAAAGGCGCGAAGGCTGCGAAGTGTCATGGGCAAAGCCCAGTCACAAATGGTTGTCTGAGTGGTGGTTTCCCGCCACGAAGGGATATACACGACATGTCATCATACATATTTATAGAGGTACATGTAGAATATAAATATGCAGACATCTATACTTTACATCCTCTTCATTCGGACGCTTTCGAGTTCCCAATGACGGTAATCTCTTCCGGGTTGAAACCACCAACCAGTCGCACTCCAAGCGGCTGCCGTTGAAAAGCCTGGGACTTTGCGTGACCCTCTGGGTGATTGTTGACGCCTCGGCCCAGCCATTGATGGAGATTGATGGCGAGAAGCAGCCCGAAAACAAACATTCGTTTAGCTTCGCCGGATGTTGATGGATTGATTGAGTTTCCTCGGGATTTTGCAGGACTTGCTGGAGGTTATATATGCTACTGTAATTCGAGAAATTGGTGTCTTGTAGGTATGCGAGGTGTTGATATATGATCATTTACCCAGATGGCTTTGGTCATTGCTCCTGGTGATCAGAGTATAGCTACAGGCGAAGTCGCTTGAGCTCTTACAAAGGTGTTGATCATGATACGCGTGACACATCGTGACACCAACTGAATCACTCAGTAGGTGGATCGCTGTGGATGGAGAGGTCAATTTGTGTTGTTTTGCGCCCATTGGCTGACATGATCGCACCCATACCCGCCGTCAGTACATTTTCGATGGCCATTAGTTTTTCGAAGAAAAAAACATCCGCCCTTGACGGGTCGTCAGGAAGGAGGCTCAGCTGAAGTGGGATGGGGATTCACAGATTGGATGGGCACAGAATAGCTGGAATGTAGTAACCCCCAAAAGAGATAGAAATGTATTTTACCACGGTTTTCATCGATTTTACGCATTTTTAGTAATTTTTTAAGTAGGATCTCATTTTTCTACTCTTTGGTGGTTGCTATGCTTGATGTTCACCAAGGATGTTCACCAAGGTCTCCAGGGTCAACTTTTGGGTGCTCATGATCGTCCCAGCTGAGATCCACCATGGGCCCATGATGCAATTTCCCGTCGCAAATGTTCCAGTCACGCCCATTTTTGAGGCCTTCCATGTGACTTTCGCGAAGCATCTTTTCAGGTGCCGTTGTTTTTTTTTCCGTTGCATATAGATGTCCTGTGGCAAATTCCGGCTCCAGTGTTGGTGGAGGGGAGCCGAAGGGCCTCAACGAGGCTGGGCATGGTGGCTGAAAAATTCGTTGAACCAATATTTCATGACAGGATAAGGGATATATGGGATAGATACAAAATCTGTTTACAAAACCTATTGGATACCAAGATCACTTGAAACTATTGGAGAATTAAGTCATATAGGGTGAATATAGAATCTATTGATAAAGCCTATTGGATACCAAGATCACTCGAGACTTTTGCAGAATGAAGTTATAGTGATATTGGTTAAATATCTAATTAGTGATAATAGCACATCCAATGACTATTTTATAATCTGGTGACTATTGATGATTATTGGATAGTAGTATAAGGGTTTTATAGATTGAGGCTGGAGCAATGCTCTCGCACCAGCTTGTAAATTTGAATTTCAGCACATGTACAGTATCGTTTGCAAGTATCTGGTTCCAGAGGTGCTTTCACTATACCATCGGAGCACAGCTCAGGAGAGAGAAGGTGTTTATATCCCAGTTTATGCGGGTAATTTCCATGGATAGGCAAAAATATGGAAATGATTTCCATAAATTAGGATATCAATCTGGGGCCCAAGATAGCTAAATTGGGCCCCTGAAGACTAGTTGGTTATTTGCGTATCATAAACCATAGTGAAATTGGAGTTATGTTTACCAACTTAGCTACTGGTATCATAAATCAGCAAACTAATCCCATGAAATCCCCATTTTGTCTTGGTCGGATCATCAGTTTCCCATGGTTTTCCTATGATTTTCCTATGGTTTTCACACCAGCTGCCCACCCTTCATAGATCTTCGTAGTCTATGATGGCCATGGCCATGGCAGCCAGTCCGAGGCACCATGGCCGATGGGGCGGAACCATCGAGGCCGAGGCGGTTCACGCTGGACCTCAGTGCTGTTGTCGTCACTATTGTTGTTAGTAAATGGTACCCTCTGGTTATTCAACATAGCTATGGAATCTATGGACAATTGCCCATTTGATGATGGATTGATGGTTTACCTATTAATAATAATAGAGTAATTGTGGTTTTCCATAGCTATGTTAAATAGCCAGAGGGTACTATTCTTGTTATATGAATCTTCTTGTTCTGAAATAACATGAAATAAGCATTATGGTATATTATGATTTCTTACATGTCTCATGATCCTTCTTATTTCATGTTTTTCCTTTTTTCCCCTTCTTCTTGCGACTCGCAGTTCTTGCAGGAGTTGTTGTATAGTTGCCAGTTGTCAGCTCCTTCCGTTTGTTGTTTGTAATTACCGTTGGTTACTTGCCAATGGATTGTCTGATTGTCCATAGCGGTCAATCAGTGAGTTGTTGGATGGATGACAATTTGCAGGAACCTCCAAATTCTGTTCATGGTTTCCTATGCATATCTACATGCACAATCATACACACATACATGGATAGATCTTCCCAACAGAACCAGTCCAATGCTACCGTTGAGAAAAGCGTTAAATCAGTTGCTATCATCTTCAATCCCACTTTTTCCAAGCTGAAATCCGATTGTATGCCTGTAAATGCCACAGGTTCCATGGATTTCCCATGGATTTTACCACATCTTCCACGGGTTTTTCCACATCTTCCACGGTTTTTCCACATCTTCCACGGGTTTTTCCATAGTTCTTCCCCATTTCTTCGTCCATTTCGTCGCCGGCGCCCAGGTTCTCTGACACGCCGACGCCAGAGGCCGCGGCTTCGCCGGCGCCAGCACTGGGGACTTCGACGCCCAGGGTGGTGCCACCCTCGGCGTCGCCCAGCACGTCCTCGATTCCGCCGCGGTTAGGCGCCGGATGTCGGAGCAATATGGGGATGATGGGTTGATAATCACCATGAATCATATTTACTAGTATTTTTAGCTGTATACGTGTAAGATATAAAAGTTATTTAGTTCACGAATATTTTCCACATATAAATCGATGTATCTGTTTCAATATATTTCATATATTTCAATATTTGTCGCAGACATATAGGCTTGGTATAACTCCCAACTAGCCTGGCAAACGGCTTTGCCAAAATCCAACTTTTTTTGGGCTTTTGTGGGTTAATCCCAATTTTTGAGCCATGCCCATCTTCGAAACCGTCAGGTTTCTCCGCAACACCTCCTCCAGTGAGACCGTGGGGCGCCCATGATGGGGCGTCATGTTTGGTGGGTATTTTATCCAACTTTTGGTCGGCAGAATCTGACATTCACAGCTGGACAGAAATAGATACACAAGTAAATCAGTACATAAATGTATATCATATATCTCTATAGATGTATGTATGTAATACATGCATATACATACATATATATATATACATGTATATAATGTATACATCCTATTTATACCATATCTCACTATATGATATATTTACATAAGTCTATATTGCACATCTCCAAGAACCACTTTTGGTTGCTCAGACCAGTGCGCCGAGGCACATGCCAGCAGTGCATCATTCCCAATGGTCTCCGCAGCAGTTGGGGGCCCGGGGCACCGGCACCGGGGTTGAGGAGTCTCCAAAACAAGGTGAACAAAGGATTGACGAACCAGTGCCAACCAACAGACATCAAGGAACTGAAAATCCCATCAACATCAACAACCAACAGTGTAAACATGTTTAAACTATCAAAACAAAAATTGCGGTCTATCATCTGATCTACCCTCCAGTAGTCAAACTCTTGAAACCTCCGTTTATGTGATACTTTCCAGCCAGCCACGTTCAATTTCATGCCAGTAGCTATTAATCCATGGTTAAGCCAACATTGAGCATATGATCAACCATTACTAAGAGCCATGGTGAACCCAATATTACAGATCATATTCCCATTACTTATCCATTAAACCTCCAAGTTTCAACATATGATCTATTTCATCATGAACCCGTTATTCACTGGATTGGTTCAAGGGAAAATCTACGGGAAACCATACTTTTTCCATCTGTCAGATATGGAGGTTTCCTGTAAAATTTCCCAAAAACCAATCCAGTGAATTATATTCATAAAATCATTCTTGACCAGATGATTAACCACTATTATACTATTGTTAGGACATTATTAACCCCTTATTAACCATTTATTAACTCTGTATGAAGCCACTATTAGCCATGATACAAGTGAACCGAAGTCTCAAGAAATGGCCGAGGAGTTCCTGGGGCCCTGGTCCTGGTGGTCCTGGTGGTGGCGGTGGTGGCTGGGGCGGTGCGGGCACCTGGGGGCACCTAGTGATGTTAAAACGTGGTAAGTGGTAGAAAAAAATTGGGTTTGACATAGGAATCATAGGAAACATGGGGTTTGCCTATATTAAACCATCACAAAGTGGGATTTACATCAGTTTCATCAGAAAGAATTGGGGGTCTAACCATCAACAAGTGGCGTTTTGACATGATTTAACCACATTGAAATGGGGATGTATAGCATTTTCTTTAGGAATACAGAAATACATAATCGCATCAGCGCATCAGAATAATGCTGGTTTGATTGTTTGTGATGGCTGTAGACCATATCCCCTTAATATGGGCCGTCTAGCAATCAGAAATGCTGGCTTGATATGATTCAACCATCCTGACGCGGGGATATGTGTACATTATCTCATATATATATATACATATACAGTGAATATGCTATTAGATCCCCTCTTTGAAAGAGATCCAAAATCATCAGATCCAATGCAGATCACTAGGGTTTCGATTGGATGGTGTTTCTATGTGTTAGTATGAATAGCGAGGGGAGGAATACCAATTTATGGCAACACGCCATATTCCCGGGTAAACCGGGGAGATAGGTGAAATATATGGATCAATGGCTTCCGAGTGGCAAGGGGTCCTCTCTACGAGCCATGTCTAAGGAACAGCCTACATGTACTGGGATGATCTTCAGAAGTCACCTACGATCTAGGCAGTCACCACCCCCCCTGACTCTACAGTAAATGATGCTTTCCCCAAAATGGTCTTCTTTCTTATTCAGACGAGTTCTGAATCCTTGGTGTGCCCGAGTCCATCAACCCCCCATCGCTTTGCAAAGGTGATGGCTGGGGAGGAGGCGCCTTCGGTGGCTTAGAGACGGTTGAACTTTGAGGTCCTGGTCTCTAGTCGTGATCTCACAGAGCTGATTCACATCGCGCCAGCGTGCCACAGGTGAATGGGGATGGGAGGACACTCCCTGCACAAGACTCAGCACTGTCAGGGTGTCTTTTGGGCCCGGTCATAGGGCAAACCTCAATTTCGGGGCGCCCTCCAGCCATCTCCAGCCATCAAACTTGGCAATGGGATTTTTCTGTGATTTCCGGGTGAAATTAACGGAGGGAATTTGCCAATTTTTGCTGGTTTGATGGTGACTTGTTGATCCCTTTGTTATGTTGAAATTGTAGCCAATCCAAGTGCCGGAAACATCTCAAAATAGATTTCCATGATATCGATTTTTGCAATCTTGATTGAACATATGCATATATTTCCGTTTAAATCCCAATTTTCCGATGCTTAAGTTCTGATGGTGTTTCCCTAATCTTTTGATGCTGCAAGTTCTGAGGTGCCGCAGCTGCAGCCATGTGGGCTGCTTGGGGCAAGGGAGGTCCCGGACCAGGTGCGATCTACCGGAAACCCCACCAAATTTGATGGGAAAAACCAACGGAAAACCCGGTAGATTTTCCTTTAAGCCAATCCCTTGAGATAAAGACCCATGGTTTCGTGCAATTGTCTCGTGGCTACACTGGGATTTTTTGAGCAAAAAACACCCAGTGGATAAAGGGATGTACTGGGAAACCACCAGATTTCAAGGTAAAGCCCATGATTTCAACCGGAATCTTTTTCGCAAACCACTCAACTTCCGCGGTTTTTCCTAGCACTTTATTGGTAAACCCGAAGTTTGTTCTGAGAAAATGAAAGCGGCCCTCAAAAACGCCCTGACCACAAAATGATGGTGAATCACCACCCAAAACTTGATAGCACTGGTTGATTTCCCCCCCAAATTGACAAAACTGGCTGATTTCAAGCTTGTGACTCTAAAACCAGCAGATAAATGGTGGCTTCTTGAATGTTTGTCGCATTTTCAAGTCTAGAAATGGGGGGATGATCTAGAATGACTCCTATGTTTGGGATGGGCTTGCAGTTTCAGTGGCGTTCGATGATCCCATACTCACTCGTTAGACTTAATGATCTGAGTTGAAACTTGGACGGTTGGGAAGACCAAACAGTTGAGCGAAGCGATGTCATCACTAAATCGCCAGCAGTGTTTGGGGGCATGTCGGGGAAGTAAAGCCTTCCATGCAAAGAAAGGGTTTGACTTTGCTTTTAGTTTTTCTATATATATATGTATCAGTACAACTACATATCAATACATCGATATACACGCATATATGATAGCAATATATTCATATAAGATATGTATATAAGAATGTATAAGATCATAAGCTGTGCATATGAGCTCTTTCATAAAGACAGTGCATGCACAAATAGGGATATTGGACGCTCCGCACTCCACAGGTGGCTTCGGCATGGGCCATATGGGCTGCGCCGGTCAGGCGTGCGCGACTCAGGTGCCCTTTTTTGTGGCATCAATGGATTGATGACCCGCAAAGAACCCATGAATTTTGGCAAACATGAACAGTTTCTATATTGATACTGTAATCCATTAATTATAACCCATGAGTGAGTCCAACTGGGGGATATGGCATATATAACTATAGGCTATTTCTAATAATATGTGGTTGTCCGATTGTTATCCCTGGATGTAGTTGATAAGCACCAGCTGATAACTGACCTGGATGACAGTTGAAACCGGTGAACCTGGCAACTGAACCATGCTGCACTTTGCCGCCACCTGGGCCTTCAAGGCAGATTCAGGGTTGTTGGGAAATGTTGTTCTGAAATCTGTAGCTCAAATGGCTCATTTGCACCCCAGACCTTCATCAATCATGCATTGTGTTGACCTCACCCACTGTCCGAAATACCGAAAATAGGGGTGGAACTTGGCAATGGGATGCGATGTGGGGCCTATATATGCATGTATGTTAATATTTATTTATGCACATGCACATATAGATATAAATATAAATATAAATATAAATATAAATATAAATATAAATATATATATATATATATATAGATAGATATATATATATACATATGAAATAATACGTTTGTATACAAACATCCATTTATCATGTCTGACCCGCTGCATTTGGTTATCCGAGAGGTACATCCAAATTAGTGCAATTTCATCCGTGTGTTGAAAGTGAATTCATGACATGTTGATGCTGAAAGCCATGTTTCGGAAATTGACATCATGTACTTCATCTGATTTTTGTGTAATCGCCAAGTTCCAATTTTTGAAAGCGACATCACCAAATGCATTTGGTGATTTCTTACCCTGTCCGCTTTGCCCACAAGGAATGTGCTGATTGGCACGGTCAAGAGCTACAGCGCGGTCAAGGGCTTCGGGCTGGGATCCTCAGTGGTTTGAGGCCACGCCCCAGCTGTGATGTAAGAAACTGTGCCTTAGAAACCGGCCCCGGTTTTCTGGGGACCTGGCAAGGTTCATGATCCATCCTGACATTTCGCAGGAGCTTGGGGGTCAACCAGAGGTATGGTATGGTGTGGCCGTGGTGTGGCCATGGGCCCAAGATGTTGCAGATGGACCTTTCTTGAACCAACAACTGACTGCAGGGAAAGCTTCAACCGCGGGGATTCTCTCCTGGCTGGGCAGGACATCTGGTTTGCAAAGGAAACCGTGGCTGCGGAGTACAGGACACTGAGCCGCCCGAAGTTTTGGAAGACTTCCTGCCGAATTATAGAATAATTATAGCTGTAATGATAGATATCAATGGTATGTCCAATTTCGAGTTGATCTATGATCCTCCATTGTGGTGTTGCGCCCGTTTTGGTCACTTGACTTCCAACCTTTGTGGCTTGAAAAAGGCAAAGTACCACCAGTGGATCCGCAACATGGGTGGTTTTCATGGCCATGTCTTTTTGGCGGCTCCCACTAGTTTTTGTGGTCGCTAATTCAACCGGTGTTTTTCCCAACAGAGTTGCTTTTGCCATTTCTTGGAAAAAATCCAACAATTTGACCACTGGGTTTTTCCATGGCGATTCCCTCATCACAAAATTTCCATCGGTTTTTCTTGGCCAAATCGGGGAAAGCGCTGCGGAGACGACGCGAGGACGTCGGACCTGGCTGGGACAACCATGAGCTTCGAACTCTTCCGAGCGCCCGATGGCAAGCCGCAGGTGGGGGGGTTCAACATCATCCAGGATTGGGAATGATCATGGGGATATATTGTATCATCTGACACATTTATACACATGTATGTAAATATATGCGATATAGATATATTATTTAGATGTTATTGATATATGCAGTATGCATATCTCTTCTTCTTTTCCTTTTTCTTCTTCTTTTTCTTTTTCTTCTTCTTCTTCTTCTTCTTCTTCTCCTCTCTCTCTCTCTCTCTGTGTCCCAACTTGAAGTGATACAGTAGCTGGGTGCATCTGAAAATAGTGAGTTACCTGAACATTACAATAGAAAAGAATGATCCCTTGGACGCCGGACTTGGTGGGCGAGGCCCGAAATCTGCGCCCCGCCCCTGCGGGCGTTGGCATGCCACCGCCACCGGTGAACCCCAACCAGCACATGGCGGTGCGCTGGGGGAGCTGCGATGTTGCCCACAGGAAGGGATTTACTACCAAACAGGACCAACTTTCAGGAGTCCAAGGGTTGAAAAAAGATGGACACATACAGCAGTTGGTGCTTGAAGAGGGGGCCATTTTGGAATTTTCTGCCATCATGAGTTGCAAGAACATTTTTTTGGGCAAAGTAACAGATGCAGTACAACTCACAGCACGTCTAACTATGTCTAATATGGACATGTCGTACTCACACTGACTTCTGTGCTGGGTCGAAGCTGGTTTCAAATCATTGAAGTCACAACATGCACTCAACTATAAAATGGTACCTAGCTATAAATGGAGGTTTTCCTAAAATGGGGGTACCCCAAAAACCATGGGGTTTTTCATGGTTTTTGTACTAAACTGGTCTAACCCAAAAGAACACCTGGTGGATAACGGTGGTTTGGAGCCAGGCCCAGTCCTTCCCGGGCGGCTTGGTTCGGCCTGGCTTCCCGCAGCCTGCGCTGCAGCTGCGGCCGGGCTTCCCGCTGTCGGCGGCCATGATGCGGCCCGCAGGCAGCGCTGGGAACGGGCAGGAAGTCATGGATGGAACACGATGGGTTGGGAGATGTTGGGAGAGGTTGAGACTTATTGAGTTTTTTTTTTTTTGTGTGTGTCTTGTAGATGGATTTAGACACTTTGAACATTTGGGATGGGTGGAAAACACAGAGAGAGAGAGAGAGAGAGAGAGAGAGAGAGATACTCCGAATCATTGGTCAACTTGCGGGACATTTTCAAGTGACACAGTCTCAAGTGGAAGAAAAGAGCCAGGTTTACCTGGCCTTGCTGTGCCCAGCCAGCCCAAACGAAGGGCATGGTCGCCGCATGTGTGGCGCCCCAATGTGGACAAAAGGCACTGGAGGGGCCGATAGGTAGCAATTAGCAACCCACAAGAATAATCCATGAATCCAACCAAACTGGGGATATTCAAGTGTGCCACGGTCAAATCCCGAATGGTGGGACGACCCATATGCCACTGAGGCGGGCTCTCGGGCCATAGCAACAGCCTCCAAGGATGAAGAGGCGGCAGTTGAGCAAAGCTGGGCCAGAAATTCAGAGGGAAACTTGGAAGTTTGGACATTTTAGAAACTTTTCCTACGACATTCTTATCTGGGAAAATCATTCTCCAAGCTTAAGAAGATCTTGCAGCCTCTAGCTGGGGCAAGTTAAAATAATTATTATTTCATTTTTTTCATTTTCATTTACATTTTTTTTTTCAAAAAAATATCGTTCAATTTCCATTGCCGAAATGATTTTCATTATTTTTTCATTTGTTTTTTCATTTGGCTCCATGGCATGTATCTCGTTCATTCGNTTCAAAAAAATATCGTTCAATTTCCATTGCCGAAATGATTTTCATTATTTTTTCATTTGTTTTTTCATTTGGCTCCATGGCATGTATCTCGTTCATTCGCAATGCTTGCTACGCTCCACCTGCAAAACTTCTTAGAGAAATGATGCGGTACTTTTGCAAAAGAAACAAGGACGTTCAATGCCATGGATCCTATAAGCTGGAAATCCAGGTTTTATCTATTTTTCATTTTTCCATTNTGCAAAAGAAACAAGGACGTTCAATGCCATGGATCCTATAAGCTGGAAATCCAGGTTTTATCTATTTTTCATTTTTCCATTCTGGTTTTCATTTTACTCTCATTTTTTAATTTATTCATTTGGTTTTGATTTTGTTTTTTTTCGTTTATGTGTTTTCATTCTTATATATCTTGGGTTTATGTTTTTCATGTTTGTTTTCATTGCCAGACTTTCAATGCCACTCCTTTCTAAGAGTTGGGGATCGCTGGCCACAAGGCTGGAATGGGGCTGCCTGGTCTGGTGCGGTCTGCTGTCTGGTCTGCTCTGGGCTGGCTGGGCCNGCTGGCCACAAGGCTGGAATGGGGCTGCCTGGTCTGGTGCGGTCTGCTGTCTGGTCTGCTCTGGGCTGGCTGGGCCGGGCTCCGTGAGGCCTGCGAGGCTTTGTGCTCTGGGCTTGGTGTGCTCTCGGCGCTCTCGGCGCTCTCTGCGCTCTCTGCGCTCTCTATGCTCTCTGCGCTCTCTATGCGCTCTGCGCTCTATGCGCTCTCGG